>CAUYSK010012056.1:0-60187 GCA_963575035.1 Avahi laniger | reverse complement strand
ACAGTCCCCACAACAAAGAACTACCTGGCCCAAAATGACAGTAGTGTCGAGGCTGAGAAAACCTGCTTTAGATTTAAAAGAGGCAGGCTCAAGTCCAAGGCAGCTATGTAATCCTGAGTAAATCACTTAATCTTTACGAGCTACATCTGTAAAAAGCTGTTAGCAATCCCTTATTAACAGGCTATTGTTAGGATTAACGACATAATGTAAAAGCATTGCGTAAACCTTAAAGGGTTTACGAAATGCTAATCTTATCTTAATCCTTTGAACAAAATATTTTCTCATTTTTAAAAATATAATGCTAAACAGAAAAAAGTATACAGGAAAAAAAATGATCACATTGCTTTGTCAGTTTGAGTAGGTGTGTTTCCAACAACGCCAGCTGTTCATTTATTTTTTCAGGCAACAGTATCTGCTGTGGCTTCTTAGTCTTTGAAGACTTCTTAGAAGAACCCTAAAAACATTGGTTAAATGTCAGAATGTACTTCAACACATTGCAACAACTGTCATTTTCAAACAACATTCTTTAAATTACGTTTTCGTACTTTCATACTTGGTAGATAAAACTATGATCTACATGTCTATACAATACTAATTAATAACTAATAATAGCAGTTATTGTCTTCTAACAAAATGCCAGACACATTACTAAGTATTTCGAGGAGATTGACCAAAATACTGCTTGCTTTTCCCTCTCCCTTTCTCCCAGTAACTTCCGCCCTCTAACCAGCCCCCTCCAACACCTGTATTCTTACAGCAGCTGAGGAGATGGCTCTAAAAATCTTCAAAAGAAAATTCCCAGCCTGCCCTCAGAGATGTATCCCTTTATTCTTTTTTTCCTTTCTTTTCCCAGAAGGAGATTCCTTACAACTGAGCTAATTGCCTTTGCTACTTTGCCTTTCATCAAAACCTAACAGGATCAGTAATTAGTGGATTAGGAATCGGCCTGTCTGCACTCAGGCTTCCCAGGATGTTTTCTCTGTCTGAGCCTGAGAAGCCGCCCATCAATGCTCTTGCTCTCCCAAAAAAAAAAAAAAAAACAAAAAAACCTTCCATGCCCCTTTAGGTTTTAAGGGACCTTGAGTGGCTCTAATGACTTCTGCCTCCTATAAATTAACAATGGCTACAATATTAGTCAGAGGTAAGTATCACAGCCTCCTGCTCAATTAGCAGCTTCAAGGAGAGAGGCGTGAGGCACTATCCTAAGACAATGTGCAGAGACAGGGTCTAACATAAAAGGGCTGGCTGGTGGACCTGAGAGTAAACACTTGGTGGGGAAAACCCTCAAATTGCTTCCAGCTAATCAAAATTCTCTCTAGACAAACAACCCTACCCTCCCCCCTCCAAAAGAGGATTATGGCAAAAAAAAGTCATTCGGTAAGGCACGGTGATGTTTTTTGAAAGTGTTTTGTTTGTTTTGTTTGACAAACAAGTGCTTACTTGGAAATTCAACCTGTAATGAAGACAGAAATGGAGCTACTCTAACTGAGACAGGCTGCGGGGCAAGAGTCTCTACCCCTGTCCAAGCCACTGAAAGGGCTTCAGGTAATTCATAGTGCACGTCAGAAACCCAATAAACTAAGTAACATTTCAGAACTCAATCTACAAAAACAGTTAACCGTATAGTTTCAAGGAAAGGCAGTAAAGCATAAGCTCTTGTAGGACCCATGGTTGGAAGGCAGATATTGAAATTTAGTCTCGAAAATTAGCAGTCATAAAGAAGAGATTTGAGGTGTCACAATGAGTTTCAGAAATTTGATTTGAACACAAGGTAAAAAGCTCTGACATGTATTTACTACATTTGATGATCAGAACAATAAAATCTTAGATTTGGAAGAGACTTTGGAGGGCTTTTAGTCCAATGTCCAAACACGTATAGGAAGCTCACCATCACTGCCTAACTGATGGTCAAAACTGGTGATAAGGACTATTTAGTAGGTTAGCACAGATTCCTTTTTCATTTTCCTGACCATAACTCAAAAAAAGAAAAACTTCACTATATTATTATACATTACTTCTATGACAAATTAAAAACTGATTAATTTTCATATATGTTTAATAATACTACATGATTCCTAAAAGATCCAACATATATATTTATATGTTTAAAAGCGAGAAACAAAAAGCAATTACCTCCTCTGGCATTTCTTCTTGTTCATTATTACTAAATAGAGATTTGCACGCTGGTGTGATATCCAACATTTTTTTCCCGTAATTTATAATCATTACTGCCAGGTCATACTCCTTCCATGAACGCAGAATCTAATTTTAAAAATGTATTAATTAACTCTGTTGGATACTCTTGTCTATTTTCAAGAATAATGCATCATTTTTCATAAATTTAAAAGTTTCATAATGTTTTGGGTCTAAGAAATCCCCGGTTTTTGTTAAGTAAGCTGGAAATTTATCTCCAGATCATATTTAATGTATTTAATATGATTAAAAATGCATGATTCCACTAGTTAACAACTAATAACAGGATCTCACCAATGTTAAAAGAAAAACTTTAGAAAAATTTAATGTAACAGAGTTTGAGCAAAAAATGATTCACACATCAAGCAGCCCCCTACTTTACCCCAAACCAGAATAGATTCAGAGAGACACTGTTGGAGGATTTATGAACAAAAAGGAAAATGACATACAGAAAATAGAAGTGAGGCACAGAAACAGCCAGACTGGTTATAGGTCGACATTTGTCTTATTTGAATACGGTTTGAACAGTTGGCTGCCTTTGATTACCTGAAACTTGGCGATTGGTACAAGAGTAGGTTACAATCTATTCATACAATACACCCAATCAGGTTACAGTTCACTCTGTACAGAGAAACCTTTAGGCCAGACTTAAAATATGTAAGGAGGGAGCTTTAGGCTAAACTTACTTTAACACCAATAATGAATTCTTCATACCTCCAGGCCATATAGCTGGATAACTTTCAGTATAGTAAGTTGACTATTAAGAAAATATTTCCATTAAAATAATCTATATTAAAACAAAGTCATTCTTAAAGGCCACATAAACATTACCTCTTATCTTGAGTTACTTTCTATGGGAAATGGCACAATTATTAACCTCATGATGTCTTGGAGGGGCATTTATATCAGCAAATGATTTACAAGACAGTCTGGTAGAGGACTGGACTAGGAATAAACTGTTTTTGGCAGATTCTCCATGAGCACTAGGGGAGCATCCACTGTAGTCAAAAGGAGGGAAGGGCCCCTCTTTTACATTCCCTATCACCAATTCTCTGGCCTTCTTTAGACTGGCCCTTACCTACCTTTCTAGAGTAATCTTCTACCACTCATCTCCTTATATTTTAATCTCACAAAATATTAAGCCAAGTGTAAAATCTGACAATCACCACTGAGGACTGAACTCTGACCTTTTTCTTTTGCCCAAATTCCTTTCTAACAGGACTGGTGAGTCACATCTACAAACAATAAAATCCCACTAGCAGGTTTTATTAACCCAATATAATGTGGTTTACTTTCCAACCTGGTTCCGGTATCGCATCACATGAGAGACAAAAGACCCCCTTATCTTAACTCAGTCATCCAAGCAGACTCCTATCTTAACTTAAACATCCCTTCCACTGATTCCATGTCTTTAGACAAAGCTTAACTTTTTCAATCAATTGTCAACTAAAGAATCCCTAAAACCCACCGATGACTTATAAGCTCATACTTCAAGAAGTCCCACCTTTTTGGGCCAAACCAATGTATAACTTCCATGTATTGATTTATAATTTTAACCTGTAATTCCTATTCCCATGAATGTATTAATATAAACCAAACTGTAATCTGGTTGCTTCAGGTACATTTTCTCAAGACCTCTTGAGAACTTGTCCCCTAGGCCGAGGTCACACATACTCAGCTCAGAATAAACCTCTTTAAATTATTTTACAGTTTGGATTTTTCCATCTAAACCATTGTGTTTCAGGACTTCATGTCTTCCTACAGCTGATCCATTTCCCAGAACAGCTTTCCCCACCTTATTTACACAGCTTCACCTTGTGGTTAAAACCTTGGCTCTAGCATCAACCCCATGAAAATCAGCAATCTGATTCACTTATACCCTACTGCAGGCCAGGGTCAAAGGAATGGGACACGTTCACTGTGAGTCCCTTAGGGCAATTAAGAGTGTAAATAGGTTTGTATGAATTTGCTATACGTAAATATATTCTGTTGAGTAGGTTAGTATTTAAGGTAAATAACAACTGTTTCTTCTTATGCAGGAAAGGGATATATAAAATGGCTGAAAAATAAAGAGCAGCTACTTAGACTTGATAAGCCTTACCTAATCCTAAGAACAGGAAATGTTTCTATGGGACCAGAGCAATGGTGCTAAACTAATGCCAACTGTGGAACAGAGTGTAGGAAGGAAAATGGTGAAATAAATTTTGAGTAAGTAGATAGGATTAGGTCATGCAGGGCCTTGAATGCCCAGCAAAACAGTCCAATCTCATTATAAAATTTATATAAGAGGGGAAAATTTTATTAGAAAACAGAAATGAGCTAATGTTTGCCCTCCATTGTACTTAATTTTGCTTTCTGGCATATTTACAGAACTTATAGAGAACTGTGTGATCATTTTCCCTCATTTTAATATGCTAGTACAAAACAATAAATGATAAAGAATTTTTTCCAATCAAAAGAAAAATAGAGGATGAATTCTATTTAACATACCAAATGATGAATAGAAATAAAAAGAGTACGCCAGATGTTTAGCATAACAATTTTAAAACCATGCAAAACTAATGACAGATTTAAGATGAGGGATCTCATAAGCAGCACTTTAGAAGAAAAAAAAATACTGCTGCTTAAAGAAGGAAGATTCAACCAACTGAAAAGATCATCAGTTTTTTAAACAGAACAAAGAAACAGAGCAGTTTCACTAATTGGGCTTTACATGTCCTAAGAGAAAATCCAATGTTGTTTATATCAAATGAACACCTGAAATTGGGGATTCAGGGTTAGTCCAGGATTCTGGCACTGGAGGCCAGGCTGGAAGACACTTCCAGAATGGCAATTCTCAACATATCAATTTTGGACAAAACCAACCCAAACATCAAATCAAATCCAAATATCAAAAATTAATTTTTTTAAAAAGTTCAAAACACATTCAGGTCACTTCTACAGTATCATCACTTGGATTTTAATGATTCCTCCAGTGGGGGAAAGGGGAGTGGTGTCATGGCTGACAAGTCAGGAAAGGCACAAAGCCAGCCTCAAAGCCGCTGTGTGCTAAAGGAAAACATTCGTCCACGGCTGAGAGAGGCAGCGTGTGAATTCAGGGACTTCAACCTCCACTGGGCCCCAAACACAGGCTGGAAACCCTGTTTACTCTAGGTCAGCACCCCCTCCCATCTTCTACGTTGGCTGGCCCTCCCATTCTTCTCAAATATTGGAAACCCACCCTTACCCTTCGCCTCCTCATTGTCGGCAAATGACCTTGCTTCCTTTCCACAGAGGAAATGCAGGGAACTAGCTTATTCCCCATTCGTGAACCTGTCACCACACCTGTAACTACAACCACCCTGTCCTCCTTGAGAGGTGAGAAGTGAGTCTCCCCTCCAGACTCACCCCTCCCACAAGTGCTGGGATCCCACTGCCTTATGCCTCCAGGGACCTTGCTCTACTTCCCTCCTCTCCCCTCCCAAATCTCCCTTCTTTCCCTCTCCTGTCTCCTCCCCATCAATATTCAGATGTTTTGGAATACCCGAATAAGCAGGTTTGGGGTTTTATTGGTTTGTTTGTTTTTAGCAGAAGTTGTTATTGGCAAGTTGCCAACAGCAAGCTGCCTTGGAATAGAGTTTCTCTCTTAGTTCTGGAAAAAACACTGCAATAGTCCCTCTTAGTTATTTAAATGTAAAGTAAGTAGCTGTGTTCAGTGTCCTGGAAGGAAAGTGTACTTGGTCTTTCTTTATTTGAAAAAGACACCCTTCCCCTGGAAATACTCACTGATGGAAGAGTTTAGGGAGGAAAGGCCAACCAGATAAATATATTCTAAAGACAAGTAACCTTGGAAGGTGCACTTTTGGCCCAGCATAACACTAAATAACGTGTGTATAATCATAGCACTGGGAAAGAAAAGGGGTGCTTTGGACTGTGTGGGATCGCGGCTTTCAGTGGTTACACCTTGTGACGGTGACAGAGCTAATA
This sequence comes from Avahi laniger, assembly GCA_963575035.1. Lineage (NCBI taxonomy): Eukaryota > Metazoa > Chordata > Mammalia > Primates > Indriidae > Avahi > Avahi laniger. Next base: position 54,028 of record CAUYSK010012056.1, on the reverse strand, counting down.
GTCACAGGAAGATCCTAGAGGTTGGGGAGGGGTTAGAAATGACAGAGGATTTTTGGATTAATCTGACCTTTTAGTTCTTCCTTCTGCCTACTGTTCAGAAGCAAGATCAGCCCCTTGGACTAAATGCACCCTTGAGATTCTTAGATAATTCTTAGATAAATCTACCCTTCTCACTAGACACACTGTTCCCAGGTGATATCACCTATTTTGTTTCAATTGTGTCCACATGCTAATGACTCCTTTGTCTTCATACGTATCTGGCCTCTTCTGAGCTCCAGGCCCAGAGGTCCAATTACGTAATGGACACTTCTTTGGATAGATCCCAATGTTCAATCTCTTCAAAACTTATCTTCTCCCCTTTTATCACACAAAATTACTCTTCATCCAGGGTTCAAAGAATAGTGATATATTCACCCAACTGCCCAGGCTCAATAGCTGGATATTACTGTTGACTCTTCCCTATTCTTCTTTTATCCTCTTTATGCAGCAGATTGCCAGGTTCTCGATTTTATCTCATAAATTACTCTCCAATCCTTTCAATTCTCTCTACCTCCTACTTTTTACACACTAGTTTAGTTTATTATCCATCACCTTCTAATACATCCCCTGCCTCAGGTCTTATCCCCCTCTAATTATTAGCTGTTGTGCAACCAGAATAATTGTTTTCCTAAACTACAAATCTCATTACATCGTTTCTACGTTTGAAAGCCTTCTATGGTCCCTCCCTGACCTCAGAAGATGGCCACGTGTCACGTGGTACCTGTTCATTGCTCTACCTTTTAAGGCAACTGAAATATTTAATTATATCCTGTATAATTCAAGATAAATTTGATTCTTCTTTTCCAAAACTGTAAAATTATTTCATGTCTTCTCATTGATTATTCCCTGAGGTAATCAATATTAATAATCCTGTATCTGTCATATATTTTTCCCAACCTAATATTTGCCTTTAAGCTTTGTTTATATTGCCTTGTTATAAAAATGTTTTATCATATAATCTAATCATCTATCTTTGAATTTTGTGCCTTACTGAGGAAGGTGTCCCCTGATTCCAAGGCCATACAAATACCCTTGAATCCATCTGGACTTTATTTTGTTTATGGTCTGAGACAGGGCTCTGGCTTTGTTCACTTCTAGACGAATATAGTTAATTATACCAGCAACTTTCATTAAATAAGCTATTATAATACATTATAATTTTCTCAATGAATCAAATAACTTATCTTTGTCATATAGTAATTTCTTCTGTAGACTTGGGGCTATTCCTAGACCCTCTATTCTACTCCACTGAACTATGTCCCCCTTACTCTGTTAACATCATTTTTTATTGAAGTGGCCTTATGGCAGATTTTAATATCTATTGAGAACTCTTAAGTTATTCTAATCAGTTCCAGAGAAACACTATTGGAATTCTCATTAGAACTGTATTACATTTAAATATTACTTTAGGAAGGATTTACATTTCTATGACAGTAAGTCTTTCTATTCGGGACTTAGTGTGGCCTGCCACATGTTCAGATCTTATTTTCTGTCCCTCAGTAAGATTTCACAGTTCTTTTATTTAAGTTCTTTAACATTTTGTTAAGTTTAAGATATTTTATTTTATAAGTGGTATATTTTACCCTCTCCATATCTAACTACTAGTAGTATAATAAAAAAAATTATCAGTTTGTAGGTATCTTACACACAGTCACTTTATACATTCTCTTTATAATTCTAGAAATTTTTTCCTAGATTCTCATGGGTTTTTGAGACCTCTACAATTATAGATAAATTATGCAGGCAGTCGCCAGGTTACAGAAGAGATGTATGTTCCCGAGAATATCTTTAGGTCGGATTTGTATGTAACTCAGATCCCTGAAGAACAGCATATATATAGTAATAATAGCAATACTATACTGGCTCATGTGATAATAATAATCATGTATAATACTGTAATAAGAATAAGAATATTGTATATTATTGTGTAACACTGAAATAAGTTATGGATACTATTGTGCTCTTTCTTTTAGTTCGAACAAACAGAACATAAAAACAAACTCATACAAAAACTTTATATAGGAGAAAGGAGAAATTTTTAAAAAGAATATTAAAGTTAACACTCACCTAATGTTGCATCAACGCTAGGCTAATAGAATGTTACACTTCTTTTGATCTTCTAACTAAATCAATAATAACCTTTCCATTTCAGTCATTAATCCACTGCACTGCTTAGCAATAATTGATGCTTTCATTGGAGCACTACCTTTCCTGTGTTCCAATATTCTCACTTTATCCATCGTATTATAATTGTTCCAATAGTCAAGCAACCGAAGCCTAACGCCTTCCCAGTGAATGATGGTGTCTGGCCTTCCTCTCAAAGCTTAATTATTTCTACTTTTGTTTCCACCATAATCACCTTTCTCTTCGCTGCAGGCTCACCTGGACTTGCAGTGGACTTTTGCTTTGGAGGCGTGGTCACAAAGGAAAACACAGACTCACGAAATCAAATTAAAAAGTTAAGATGAAAGTGACGCTGTGCGTAAGCAACCACATGAACGCTGAGACCAGCCGTTGGTGTGAAGATGCATCAATGAACCTCTTGTGCCATGAGGGTCTGTTTACGTGCGCAGAAGAAACTCTTTCCAAAATGATTAATATTAATTTTTTAATTATAAATTATCCTTATGCGGAGACTTGGGAGCCCATTTGGAAGTATGGAACACCATAAGACAAGTCGTCTATAACCCAAGGACTGCCTCATAATATTAAATTGTTTCATATACTTATCTATTGCATGAGAAAGAACCTCTAAAAACACTGAATCTTACTGTTAAAGAGTCAGTAGTTTTTTCTTATTCCTGACTTTTAAGAAAAGAGCTTCAGAAATTTGCCACTTAGTATGTTTGCTGTAAAATTTTGGCAAATGTCTTTATTACTCAATAGCTTCCTTCCATTCCTAACTTATTAGAAATTTAATTAGGAAAAGTTGCTACGTGAGAAAAGTGCTCAAATGCCTTCAAAGCATTTTTGATATAATTTTACTGGTTTTTTTCCTTTAATTTGCTGTTGTAAAAAAAATTCAAGTTTTGCTTTAATTCAGACTTGATCTTCAATACTTGACAATGAGCCTGTCCTAAGACTGGAAAATAACCAGATGGCATCCAGGAGCAGAGAAGGGTGATCTGTCAGAACAGAATCTCTGTCCTGATTAATGCTTTGGGCCCTGCACTCTGCTTTTTCTGATATGAAAATTGCCACTCCTTTATTTTTATTTGCATTTGCCCAGTACCTGTGTCTATTCATTTATTTTTCAACCATTATTTTGTCACCCTGTTTTAGGAGTGTTTCTTGAAATAGTACACATTTGAACCTGACTTTTTAGTCCATCTGGCAGTCTCTGTCTTCTGAGTTTATTCACACTTAGTGAAGTGGTTAATATACTTAATTTTATTCCTTCCATCTTAAATACTACCTTTTTCCTTCTCACTTTTGCCAAATTAGCCATTTTTCCTCCCTTTTTTCCTGTTTCTGTTTCCTCTCTCTCATTCCTCCCTGTTCATTTTTCTTCCTGTCAATTTAGAAGGCTTACTATGCTTTAAAGTTCTGCTCATGGTCACATATTCCTCTGAATCGTCTTGAAATATATACATTCTGTCAAAGAACATAATAATGTTATATTACATGTATTTTATATGTGTGTGTGTATACATATATAAAACACACAACCATGTACCAAGAATCTTCACCTCCTCACATCTTCCCCCGACCCAAACAGGATGGAAGTTTTAGTTCTAGGTTACTAGTAAGTTTCCCTTTCAAAGATGACTCTTCTCTTTCAAGATTCCCTACTTAGCATTTATATTACAAAGTCCTAGTCACATCGTTATTATCTATTTAATTTTAATAACTCATATATTGCAAGATTCATTGCCCCCATTATTTTTCTCCTTTTTGTCTTTCCCTAGCTTGGGATTGCTGTTCTGAATCAATTGTCATTTGATAGAGTATTTCCTCAAGTGTTTTCCTCAGATAAGTACATGGGCAGAATTCTTTTCAAATGCCTGCACTTCTGAAAATGTTTGTTTTGCCCTGACAAATGAATAATATCTTTCCTGGTTATTAATTTTTGGACTTCAGTCTTTTTTCCCTCAGGGTTCTACAAATGTTGTTCCAGTGTTTTAACTTCTAGTGTTGCTGATAAAAAGTTTGAAGCTAATTGATTCTCTTTCCATTGCAAATAACTGCTCATGTCATCTATGAATTATTCTTCTCCTGCAGCTACTATGAGGTTCTCTCTAATTCTCTGTGCATATGTCAAGTGCCTAAAACAGCACCTGTCACAGACAGGTAATCAGTCAATATTTGCTAAACGGAAGAGTGAAACTTTTTGCCTATGTCTTCTCCCTGGCTTAGATCTTCAGATATATCACTCGTGATTGGTGCAGTCTGAATTCGTCTTTACGGTTTGTCCTCTGTTGAGTTCAGGGTCCTGCACACCAATCTCAGAATCATCCTTAGATCCTACCTAGTCTGTCCTTGCCTTCAAGTCTAACATCATTTTTTACATTCTAATTTCATGAGATTATCATACTCTTTCTTTACTGACTGCCCTTCAATCATAACCCTGCTGCTTGAGCTCTGGACATCTTCGAAGCGCCATTACCCACACTCAACTCCTGGGTTAAGATACTTCAGCTCTACCTGCAGGGCCAATGAGATCACAACCTGACAAGATGAAATGCAGGTTTACTGCAGTATAATGAATACATAATTAATGTTTTAGGGTTGTGAAACAAATCTGTTCCATGCGACCATATAGAATGCCTATAAAATAAATGCTATTTCAAGAACATCAAGCTGTAGTTTGTGAAGCACCACAGTTTCATCAAAAAATTCAACAACACATTGAACTATTCTGTAATGTTTAGACTTTACATTTGCTTTTGATCTAAAAATGCTTTTCTACTTCCTGCGATTCAAAGTAGTTTGACTTTCTAAAGCATTACTGCTCCTAAATTTTATGACACTAGATAAAGAATAAGATAAATACCTTTGTTATGTAGAAGATACAACAAGCTATCATGTGTTGTATACTTTCAAAACTTGCAGTATTTTTCTTCGAGTAGATGGTATTTGGTAGTCCTTGCAAAACCACTATGCACTTTATCAAGATCTAAAAATTAGAAAATGATTTTAGTTTTAAAATATCATCCTTACTAATTATAAAACACTCTAATCAAATCAAGTGAGTTTTAAGACATAAAATTTTACTGTTATAAATAATTATTGATAAATTGTTTATTAGGTAGAAAGGAAGGTACATTGAGATAAAATTGGTATGTTCAATCCTGAGACAAGCCCTTCATCTAAAGTAACTTGAAAACTAATGAAAAGAATAAAATACACAAATAACTATTTAAAAAAACATAGTTTGACAAGTGTCATAAAAGATATAAGCAGCATGTTACATGCATAAAAAAACTAAAGATCATAGCCAAGCATAGGAGGACCTTGAAAAATCATATGAAGGATTATGTGGTATATTAAATATTATATAGTGATTCCAGGTACTTGAAATAATACCTTCCTTTAAAATTAAGACCAAATATTCACATCCAGGAAATCAATTAATATTGGTGTTCACTTCATATTCTCCTTGTTTCATATTATATTATTCTGAATTTGATCAAGAGCTCAATGATTAAGTTTAGCTTTCAATACTGTTGCACAGTTCTGGGCAACATCATTGTCAGAAAACTACAGCTGAGATTGCAGCAATCTATTCATCATTGAGAGTATGCCCAAGGAAAAGTTAATATACGAATGTTGGTTCTTTGGAGGCACATTAAGTGCTTCAAGCTCCCATTCTAACAACATTGCTAGTATTGTTACCGGACACTTATTTTTAATACTTTTTTAACTCCTTCCCCTCCATGATCACCCTCTCCCACCCTCCCACACCATATCCCCAATCATGTTAAGATCCTAGTAGTTCTGTAGTTTTCTTGAGGCTCATATAATCATATATATATGTGTGTATAAATCCATAAACGTACATAGAAGGAAGGTTGTTTTCATTTTACAAAATGGGATTTATACACACTTTTCTGAACTATATATTTCTCCTTCAACCATGCCTTTTCAGAGATCCCCCAAGTCTACAAGTACAGTTTTAATTCATTATTTCTAATGGCTACATACTATCATTTGGTATGGATCCACCGTAATCTACTCAGCCACTTCCAGGACCTCATGTTGCACACTTTCATGGTTAATGTTGTGCAGTCTGGCAGTGCTGATACTTCTCTTTCTCTGCAGCTTATTTGCCACTGCCAAGAATGCCACACTAAACACCCTTATACATGCTCAGTTGTCAATTCTGAGTAGCAATCAAGGCACCAGCTTCAAGCTGATACCCACTGAGGATGAGACACCACCCTCCAGGACACAGTATACACCCTATATCCATGCCTAGTATGTGGTACTGTGTCCCAGTAGGTAGAACACATGGGTCCAGGAACCAAGGGGTGGAGCTGGGAGTAGCATTTTGTCAACCTGTGATTTTACTCCATGGGATACAATACTAACAGAGGGATGTCTGTGTCAGATAAATGTATTTCTAATTTTACTAAAATTTTATTCTATAGGATAAATTACTAGCAGAGGGATTACCATATTAGGTTTTTGGGGTTTTCTTGTTTGTTTTTTGTTTTTTTTTATTTCAGCATATTACAGGGGTACAAATATTTTGGCTACATATATTGCCTTTGCTCCACCCAAGTCAGAGCTTCAAGTGTGTCCATCCCCCCAACGGTGCACACCTCACTCATTAGGTGTGTATACACCCATCCCCTCCTTCCCCTTCCCACCTGCCCGACACCCAATGAATGTTACTACCATATGTGCACATAAATGTTGATCAGTTAATATCAGTTTAATGGTGAGTACATGTGGTGCTTGTTTTTCCATTCTTGGGATACTTCACTTAGTAGAATGGGCTCCAGTTCTATCCAGGATAATACAGGAGGTGCTAGATCAACATTGTTTCTTGTGGCTGAGTAGAACTCCATGGTATACACCTACCACATTTTATTAATCCACTCATGTATTGATGGGCACTTGGGTTGTTTCCACATCTTTACAATTGTGAATGATGCTGCTATAAACATTCGAGTACAGATGTCTTTTTTACAGAATGTCTTTTGTTCTTTTGCGTAGATGCCCATTAATGGGATTGCTGGGTTAAATGGTAGCTACTTCTAGCTCTTTGTGGTACCTCCATATTACTTTCCACAGAAGTTGCACGAGTTTGCAGTCCCACCAGCAGTGCAGTAGTATTCCTATCTCTCTACATCCATGCCAACGTTTGTTGTTTTGGGACTTTTTGATCAAAACCATTCCCACTGGAGATAAGTGATATCTCATTGTGGTTTTGATTTGCATTTCCCTGATGATTAGAGATGTTGAGCATTTTTTCATATGTTTGTTGGCCATTAGTCTGTCTTCTTTTGAAAAGTTTCTGTTCATGTTCTTTGCCCACTTTTTGATGGGGTTGTTTGATTTTTTTCTTGCTGATTTTCCTGAGTTTTATATAGATTCTAGATATCAGCCCTTTATTGGATGTGTAGCATGCAAATATTTTCTCCCATTCTGTAGGTTGTCTGTTTGCTCTCATGATAGTTTCCTTGGTTGTGCAGAAGCTTTTTTAATTTGATCAGGTCCCATTTATTTATTTTTGTTGTTGCTGTGATTGCCTTTGGGGTCTTCTTCATAAATTCTTTCCCTAGGCCAATGTCTATAAGAGTTTGTCCAACACTTTCTTCTAGAATTCTTATAGTTTCATGCCTTAGGTTTAAGTTTATTATCCACTGTGAGTTGCTTTTTGTGAGAGGTAAGAGGTGCAGATCCTGTTTCATTCAGTCTTCTACATGTGGCTATCCAATTTTCCCAGCATCATTTATGAATAAGGATTCTTTTCCCCATTGTATGTTTTTGTCTGCTTTGTCAAAGATTAGATGGCTATATGAGGATGGTTTTATATCTGGGTTCTCAGTTCTATTCCATTGGTCTACGTCTCCGTTCTTGTGCATATCAGGTATATTTGTTTTTAATCTTGCTTAAAATTAGATTTAATTTAATTAAAATTAAAATTGCTTTACCAAAATCCAAATGCTTATAACTGACATTTCCCAAGTCGATGAATGAGAATGCCTTTGTCCCGTCTTCACCAGCAATAGGCGTTACAGATCTTTTCTACTGTGCCAGTGATATTACATTGTTAATTTAATATGCATTTCTATGAATATTCAGAATTCAAGCATCTTTTCATATGTTTCTCAGCCACTTGGATTTGCTCTCTTGTGAATTGTTTATTCCTATCATGTACCCATTTTTCTATTAGGTTATTGTCAATTTGCAAGACTCTTTGGTGTATTTATTTACCTTTCTTAACATTTGGAGACATCTTTTCCAAATTCATACATTTTCTACTATATTTGTTATGATCCCTTTTGTTACACATAGGTTTCTTGTTTCTAAGAGTTCAATCTTGGTTTGAAAGGTTTCCCCCAAACTGCACATGTCATCTCCTGAGATATTTTTTCCTAAAGTTTTTTGCTTTATTTTATATTTAAGACTTTAATACACGTGGATTTTTTGTATATAGCACAAATAGAGATGAAATTCTATTTTCCTTCAGATGAATATCCAGGTGTTTCACCATCATTTGTCAAAAATGTTCATTCTCTTTCCACTAAATCGGAGTGCCAACTCTGTCATATATTACATTCTCGTACATATTGAGGCCTATTTCTGGAATCTCCCATGTTCCACTGATCTTTTCTTATTCCAAACAACACGATTTTAATTAGAGACTTGTTTCTTAAGCCATAATCCATTCTCTGAGCTGTAGCCCAAGGCATCCTGAATCAGTGGGATCGTAGAAGGTGACAGTGGATTACTATAAACTCAACTAACTGAGCACCAATTGCAGCTGCTGTTCCCAATGTGGTATCCTTGCTAAAACACATTAAAAGGTATGCATTTATATGGATACCTTTTCTTCTCTACCCTATCGGAAAGAAGTACCAAAAAAAGTTCCTGTTAACACTGGACAAATAAGAGTGTGTATTTTGAATACTGCCCCAGGGTAATAATTTTCATACCCTCTGATGTAATATTGTGTGAAAGGACATGAACTTTCCAGACATGTCTCAAAACAAAACAGTAGCCCACCATGTCAATGATATCATGTTAATCAGATCTATGGAGCAAAAAATGACAAGCAGATTGAAGACCTTGATAAGATACATGCCTTTCAAAAGGTAGAAATAAATGCTATGAAGATTCGGGGATCTGTCACATTAATGAAATATCTGGGGGATGCTGGGATACCCCCTCAAAAATAAATCTGACATCTGGCATCTCCCACCTCTAAGAAGAAAAGACCATGCCAGGTAGATCCCTTTGGGTTCTGGAGGAAGCATATTGGGAATACTACTTCAATCTACTTACAATCGAAAAGGAAAGCTGTCAACTATGAGTCTAGATTTTGGACTCTCAAGGTAGATCTCTTCAGCAGTTGAACTACTAGATGTGGGGATTGTGGGAGAAGGAAAAGCATCTATGCTCCAGTAGAACCCCTTCAAGGTAAATACTTGTTAAGTTACTTAAGCTGTCTGGTTAGTTTTCTTAATAGTGAAATGAAAATCTTTAGACTTTTCACAAGTTCACTCACATCTTCTTGGTTCTCAACAACTGTGCCCACGGTGACGATGATAACAATGACAATAATGATGGTGATGATGATAACTTTCTGCAAATCTCAGAAGCAGATTGTTTCTCTTATTACTTCCTTGTGGCAGGTAGAATTCTAAGATAGTCCCCAAGATCCCTCCTCCTGGGGTACGAGCCCTGTATAATCCCTTCCCCTCGAGTATGGGTGTGGCCTGTGAATACGATGAGTTCATGGCTCTCATGGATAGATTCCTCACAGCATATTGTAGGAGCCTCTCCTGCTGGTCTTGAAGAAACAAACTACCATGTTGTAGAAAAGGCCATGTGCCACGGAATTGGGAGTTGGCCTTTAGGAGCTAATGACCTCCTACTGGACAGCCTCAAGGAAATGAATTCTCTCAACTACAGGTAAACTTGGAAAAGGACCTTGAGCCTCACATGAAATCACAGCCCTGGCCAACACCTTGATTTCAACCTGATAAGACCCTAAACAGAAGACCCAGCTAACCCATATTCTCCTGACCCATAGAAACTATGAGATAGTAAATGGGTGTCCTTTTAAGTCACAAAGTTTATGGTGATTTGTTAAGAAGCATGTACAACTGATATGACCCCTTCAGCCAGGTCTCACCTACCCTTTTTCCATAAGTCCTAATTCCTCTATCACCAAGATACCAAGTATTTTCTTCTTGCATCATCTGGTCATTTCACCAGATGATTGATTTAACAGTATGCTTTAAATAAATAAAGCATAAATAAATATGCTTTAAATAAATGCTGTTTCGAACATTACAAGAACATAAAAATTGAAATAACTTTAAAAACCTAAAAAGCAAATTGCCAATATTTAAATATAGGCGGTATGGGGCTAAATGTTTTCAAAGAAACACATTTAATGCCCTTATTTATGTTTGCCCAGACATATAAATTATTAAAATATTTGTCAGTTAACTCCTGAAATTTCGCATTACTTGTTCTTGACCTATTAATACTTTATAAGAGATATAAATGCTTTTGCAAAATGAATTGTTGAGTTGCCTTTATAAAAATACCCTTATTTTGGGGGGTAGGAGAAATATCCTTACCTGTACAACAGGTACCAAAACAATATTGTGATAGATTATAGGAGCAAGGAGGCCATAACATTGAGTCACAGCTTGAAGGGCATAACTGGAATCATTTAGAAAGTTGCTAAGTTCCAATGCCACCAATACTCTCTCACATTCAACCAGTCTAGCAATCTGTAAAGAAACAGGCATTGTTACTCAAAGTGAACATCAGGTGCTTAAGTGTCTCTGAGAAAAATAAAAGATAAAAAATATGATCCTTTTGGCTTAACAACAACGTGAATGTTTGTTAGAAGAAAATCTAAATTCAGAAACAACTCTAACTCCCCAACATAAATACATATTGTTACATACAGATAGCATAATCTTAGAATTAAACTTCAGAATTGTTTTGTAAAACAATGCAAGTACCACAAATAATAAAAGAACCATTTTTACTGTTAAGATAAAGTCTTTGCTATATTTTTATGTTAAAGAAAAACCTAGTTTTCAAAAACAAATTTTAACAAGTATCAATAATAATTATAATACATTTTATTTATAATAAATATTATTATATGAGATATTATAATATTAATGTTGTAATATTGTCCTCACTTGATTAACAGATTCCCATTTCCCTTTTGGTTTGTGAGAAAATGGTAAATTTTCAGTAAAGCAAACTAATCTTCTACTATATTTCTGCTACTTACACTTTCACTATTTAAATGAAAATGATAGTAAAATTTAAAGTTAGGGTTTTAAGATTAAATGCCACTTTGAAAGAATAGGAAAACATTCTTACTCCTTCTTCTCCATTCCTGGGGAAAGATTTTGTTATTTTTCTATATAGACATTCAAGATTATGTACAAAGAAAACTGAGCAGCAACCAGAAGAAATTTCTATACAGCCAGTTTTTACCAGAACAGTAGTCTAGCATTCTGGAATTCATTGAGGTACCTTAAAATTGTCTTTATTTTCACATCAAATATGCTGAAAGAAGAAACTGAATGTAAAATGTAATAGGAATAGGCTGATGGTTGTGAGTGCTTGGGCTATATAGGACAGTGAATTTGTCTTGGGCAGAGTAATGTTATTTTCACTTTCATATCCCCAGAAACCGGCACAGTCTCATATAATAATGTACTAGTTAACTAATTAATAAATAAATGGATGGGTAGGAAAAAGCAACTTAAAAAAAAAAAAACAGATGGCTAAATTCTCCATATGTAAGGCAAGTAAAGAAAAAAAGAAAGAAAGAAGAGTGAACCTCAAATAGGAATGAGAAAATAATGTAAGATTATTACCCAAAGCAAGAGCATGATAGGGTTGCAGATGTTTATAAGCAATCTGAGAATCTATTAATAAAAGATAGGTTAAATACCTATCTCTGCACATGAATGCAATATTATAATGGAAAAGGATGTGGCAGATTGATCTATACCGCCATCAAAACATGTCCAAGATATGATATAAAAGTGTTAAAAAGGCAAGCTGCGGAAACACAAGTAGATTGTAATCCCATTTTCATAAATAATAACAGCTTAGTCTATGCATATTTTTTAAAATTAGAGAAATCATATGAAAAGAAAATTGTGGTATTCTTAGAGGTAATAAGATGACAATGAGTTTCACTTTACACGTTATACATTTTTGAATGTCTGAAATACATACTACTTTTGTACACAGGGGAAAACAGATAAATTGAAAAGAAGAGAAAAAACAAACATCAATTCAGGCCTGCGAAACCTATATGCAATATCCAATAAAGAAGCACAGTCATACAATGGCCTCTCAGTGCATTCACAAGACAGAATATGCAATCCTAAAAGAACAAGACCTTGAAACATCAAGAAACAAATATGGTGAATCTGACATGTTTTTAGTCACTTTAATTCACTTACTTGTTGAGAGGGGAAAATCTCATTGCCTTTAATATTGTCACAGAAAAGATTTTCTTCTTTAATTTTAATGTCACTTGTTACAAAAATATTCCTAAGGAAAAGGTATAAAAGAATTGAAGAAGTCTCTGCCAGAACATCTGAATGTAATCTGCAAAAGGAAGTAAAGGATGTTACAGGTATAAATATAAAATGATTTAGCAGGTGAACTCGTCTTCTTAGATTGATTTGTTCTCAATATCTACACAATGATCCCAAGAAAGCCACAAGAATGTGTGGAATAGCTATTCTTGCGCAGATGTTTATGGTAAAATTAAAGACCATCCTTAACAAGTTCACAACTAATAAAATCAGAGTGCTGAAATATTCTGTCACAGATACATAAAATTAACTAGTGGCAAAGTTTTCCAGTTCTAATATATACAGTTCTTTTCTATCACTATAAGGAAATCATAGGTTTTCAGAAATTTGAAAAATAGGCCTAATATTTCAATTAATGAACTTTCTGGAAATGTGGGTCATTTATAGCAAACTCAGCCACAGTTAAAAATAGAGAAAGAGAGTCTTAACTCTTGTATTATTTCTAATCGTCTCTTCTAAATTGCAGTCAACAGTGCCAACCATTGGCAAAGCTGTGGAGTCTGTAGTCATCCTTCTTTGTGTCTGGCATTCCCTCCCTTGCGCTTTGCCTTACATGATGACAAACTCTCCCTTTTAAGCTTCAGGTCCACCTACTCTCCATAACCCCTATCCCTATAGAACAGGAAAGTAATTCACACTTGAAGATGCTCCTTTTCATCACCATGTTCAACTCTGAAATTATCTTTACCAAGACAATTTTAGTTCTCCCACTCCTGCAACTCATACTGAACTTTCTCTTTGTATCATGATGACCTTCAGCACCTTGGCACATGCAGCTAGTCCAGCCTGTCACCTCCTGGCTCCATTTCCTTCCCCCACACCCAGCTCAGACCCTGGTCACTCTTTTCAATGGTGATCCTTCTAGCACATTAGATCCTGTCACCTCTTATTTTATGCAATAATCAATTTGTCTGACTTTGCATAGATGTCACTGTCCAACCTTTCTGTCCCTGCCACAATGATCAATCACTTATTCACTTATTTATTTTATTCATTCATTCTTTCTTTCATTCAAACCAGCATTTGCTGAATGTCTACTATGTATAAGATACTGTTCTAGACCCAGAGATATAAAGATGAATCAAATGCAGCCTTAGCCACGGGGAGCTGGGCTTTACTATGAATTCACGTTAGATGACATCAACTGAGTAATTACTGCTCTCAGCAATACTTCCATTTATCCCTAATGTCTTCGTGTTCACATTCCCTGCAGGAAATGTTCTAAATCCTCCACTCTCCACCCCATGCACTCTTATAACCTCCTGGCTCTGCCACCATACTGTCGTCATCACCTGCATTTTCTTATATCTTCAATCTCTCCTTCTTTAATGGCTCCTTTCCCTCCACCCTCTGAAATTCTTTCCTTAAGTCTTCCCCTCAAGCTTCTGCCTGCTTTCCGCTTCTCTTTACCACCAAACTTTATGAGTGGTCTTTGCTTCTTAGGATTTTTCATCTTCATTTTTGCTTTGGGCAATTATAAAATGGTTTCTGGACTATCATGCCACAAAAGTGGTTCTCTTGAATTCACCGATGGCCTCCTGATTGCCAACTCTAAAAATCTCTACTTCATTTTTACTCTGCTCAACCTCCCTGTAGCATTTTATTGAGCAATTGCTCTCCTGACTTTGCTCCAGCATTTAATATCGCTGACCAGTCCCTCTCTGGCGATACCTTTACTTCCCTTGGCCATGCACTTCCCTGGACTTTCAGTTCCTGGACAGCTCCCTTTCAATCCCCTTCCTTGGTTCTATCTCTTACCTCTGCCCCTTATGTGTAAGCAATGTCCAGGGTTCATTTCCAGTCTTCTATCTTTTCTGTTAAACAGTCATTCCATGCGAAATATCATTCATTTTCAATATTTCAATGATGACCTCAATGGACAATTTCTAAATCTGCATCTTTAGCCTTGACTCTCTCTTGAGAGTCAGCACTAAATAAATAAACCTACTACCAGCTGATATCCACAAAGGCATCCTGCTGGAAAACCAACTCAAGATATCCTCAATAAAATTAATTATCTTCCTCCAAAAACTTGTTCCACCTCTCATGTATCCTTAGTAAATGTCGCATGCTTTCAAGTCAGTTAACACTAGAAATCCCAGTCACTTTTCACTCCTTTCTCCCTCTTATCCCCACAGGTCACACAAAATCCAAGACGTATCTCTTCCTCTTCCAAAATGTCTCTCAAATCTAGCTCGTACCCAGCATCTTTGTACATAGTAAATGCTAAGTCTATATTTGTTTAATTGAATGGAATTATACTTTTAATGTAAATAAACATTATGAATGGTTTGCCTCAACCAATATTTGCATTTTTAAGCTCATTATCTTTGATTGAGGAATGAAGAAGGTCTTGCTCTGTTGCCCAGGCTGGAGTGCAGTGGTGCAATCATAGCTCACTGCAGCCTGGAACTCCTGGGATCAAGTGATCCTCCTGCCTGAGCTTCCCGAATTGCTGGGATTTACAGGCATGAGCCACTGTGCCTGGCTGGTTTTGTCTTCGTATGTAAAATCTTTCAGGCATTAACAAGCAGGTGAGGGAGATTCTTGTTGCTTTTTAACTTGTTAAGACAGCTTGAAATCACACTAATGCTCATTTCTGAGGCTGTTCTTAAACTTTGTTCTTTTAAGGAACATGGCAGTAAAGACGGAATGGCCTGTAGTTTTATATGGCTTCTACTGGCCTACTTGCAGTTGCCAATGGTCTGACCCCAGGAGCCTCTGCAAGCAAAGGAAAGCCTTCTTCCCCTAACAGTCCACCTCTCAGACTCCAACCTTAACCCCAACTGGTACTAAAATCCCCAATGCATATTTGTGTTTTCTGGTATAACAAATATTGCTTTGGTTAGTACTTGGTATTTTTATTTTATAACCTTCATCCTTATGCCTCCAATATTTTTCTCTGACTCTAGCAAGAAAGTTTCTAACTAGGACATGAGATCTTGGAATGTATGTTCTTATTATAATTCTTGTTAGAAACAGTTTTATATGAACTATCTTAACATGAAATCAAAAATGAATTAATTCTAGGCTTCACACCCAACATCTATATTTTCAGTAAGCAAATGAATATTTTAAAAGAATATGTCTAATTACCTTCTCTGTGTAATAGTCATTATATTGCTTAAACTAATAACAGATTGTTCATCCTGAAGTGGTGAAGCAACAAAATAATCCCAAACCGGTGAGAAAACTTTCTTAGCCAATTCATAGTTACCAAGCTGATAGGCAACCTACAACAAAAAACATGTTAAGCAATATTTTTGTTTATGAAATGTATATTTTAAGCACGAATTCCTATAAGGTCCTATCACACACTAATTTCATATACAGTTGTTCACATTTGCTTTTCAGTTCTACAGTGCCATAGTAATGTGACACTGGCCACTGGCAAGGGAGACAGACACATTTTTAAAATCTCTTTTATTTCTAAATTGTATGGAAATTTGAAACTCTGTAAGGATGTTTCAAATCCTCATAAGCAAAACAAAGATCACATCTGAGCCAAATTAATTTCATTTCCATCTATCTCGGCAGTGCACTCCATTTATTATAGATACTGTTATAATGAACAATCTGTTCCTAGAGAAACAATCAGATTTCCCAAACCCAATATATGAAATATACCTCATTCTTTTCTGGTTCTGACTGACACTTTCAGAGCTTTTGTGTAATAAAAAGTTCACAGCTGAAAAGAGTAAAATATAAAACAGAGAAGCTTTCTGAGAAGGCACGATACATTTTAAGTTTAACAAATTTAACAGAACACAAAATAAATGATTTCACTAGTAAAGCTCAAGAGAAAAAAACTCATAAGCTTACTTATTTCTTTTGGTAGAGTACGTTTCTTTAAAGAAGTTTTTAAAATTCATTCTATTTAACTATATATATAACAACACAAAATCTCACCAAATGAGTTATGTGCTGCTTCAAATCCTTTATAGAAGCAGGTAGGGTATAAACTATAAATAAATTCATTGAATTAAGCATGTAAATGACATGTTACTAGAATATTTTTACGCAAGGGAATAACTTACAGGGCCAAAACTTTTCAAATCTGCAAAATGGATACTTAAGATCAATCGACCAGTAAGCTTTATGAAGTTTCTCCTCAGTGCTAAGCACAGTAGAGAAAGATTCTTCAAAGCTTAGAGGTGGCCCAATACTCCATGAAACTGGAATCAAGATAAAGGCATAAAACACATGAAATCACAGAAAAACTACAAAGAATAACATCATAATTGTGGAGGCTTTAGAAAAGGAGAAATGAAAACTTTAAGGAGAAGGCAGGGCTTGAGTGGAACTCTTAAGATTAAGGTTGGCACAAGTTTAAACAGAATCTGAAAAGGTCCAAGAGTGGAAATCACCAAAGTGTGTGTATAGCCAAAATTGAAAGATACATAAAAATTTAGGAATTGCCATTTTTCCCCCAAAAATGGAGAAATAAAGAAAGCCTATTGTTAGAGAGGATACAAACAAAGTAAATGTACAGAGAGAACCAAGAGTTCGAGACCTCGAGCTGCCTGGACTCTGCAGCCCTCCCAGGGCCTAGCTGCATTACTCTAAGCCACGCTGGTCCCACTACTTGCAATCAGAATCTTAACTGTAACCATAAGTCAAAATCATCTAAACTAGTTTACTGTTGTGGTAATAAGATTGATAAAAAAGACATTTCAAAGTTAGAAGAGATGACATCTAGCATAGAATCTGGTACAAAATAGACATTGAATAAATAATTCATCTATAAATAGATGAGTGGAGAGAGTGATAATACTCAGAAGACAAGAGGGAAAAGAAGAAAGAGCTTAAGAAAAGGGATGACTATCTTTTACCTGTAATTATTAATATTTTATAATGTGAATAATCATAGAGAAAAGGCAAAACTTTGTTAATCAAAGAGTTTTATTGAATTCATATATGAAATGAGAAAAATGTGTGAACTTCACTTCCCTTTTGCCCACTACCACTGTGATTGCTGACTTGTCAATACTGATCATGAAGACTGGCTGATCAACACCAACCCAGGGGAGAATTAAAAAAAAAATAATTGAGAAAGAGAGGAAACCAGTAAACGGGAAGAGAAAGGAGCTAAAGAAAAGACAGGGAACAAAGCGCCACTTAAAAATACACAAGAGAGATGAAGGCTCTAAAAGGATTGGCACATGTTAGGTGTCCAACATATGACGACTTCCTGGGACCTGCACAGAGCAGTAGAAAGGCATGAGCTGGTCCAAGTGTCAGGCTCACCATCTGCCACCCAAGTAACCTTGGGTACATTACTTACTCTCTCTGAGACAGCCTTGCTGGGATATGATGGGATTGGCAGATTAAATTAATTTCAGTTTCTTCAACTATAAAATGGAAGTAATCACACCACCTCATAGAGTTACTGTAATAAATGGAATAATGAATTTTAAATGCCTGGCACATGGTGGTTTTTCAATAAATTATATTCCCCATTTCCTTATCTCCACAAGCCATTGTGTCGACTAACTATTTGATTTGGCGGTTCAATAATCCAATAGAATATGGCATTTGGTCTTATGTCCATTTTACAGTTAGGGAAATTGAGACCAATCAATTTGCTTGAAATCCTAATCTCTAAGGTCAAGATTAGAATCTTGCTCACAGATTTCTAGTTTTCAACATTTATTTCACATTATCTAGCCATTTTTTACTTAAGAAGAAAAAAAAGAAATGAGGCCAAAAAAAGAAGAGAAAAAATAGCTATAGAAGATATATAATTGAGAGAAGTTGCTCAAAAACAAATTTCCAGATAGACTAAACTAATATCCTACATTTAGGGAAACCTAGTAAAGACTCACTTGACTTTACAAATGTTTATAGGATAATGCTGAGTAAAACCTAAAATTCCAAAAGCCAAGTTAATCATAGGCACTTAGTGAAATATCTCCATACTTTACTATAAAATATTTATAATAATATGTTTCAAAGAACAGAATTGTCCTGAAACTAAAAACTAACCACTCTCATGAAAATTAGATTGCACTTACAAAATAAAGGTGCATTAACTTGCTAAAATTTAAAAGCGTAAACTTAAGTTGTAAATTAAGGAAGTTTAAATAAGTGAGAAAGTTTTGCTTTAGCCACTTAACATTATGAGAGAGAATGCTCATAAATGAACTACAGAATTGCAAATATAGTATCAATAAAGAAACACGGGTCATTACTTCATGACACTTCTCATTATCCCAGCAGTATAGCTTGGACTTAGTTTTATTAACTTTCAATGAAAGTTCTGCCAAATGGAGCCCAAGAGTCAAACCACTCCCTGGAGAAAAATTAGGCCTGAATGAAATATTCAGTTCCTCACAATAACTCTATCACTGCAAATTAGGGAATATATTAGATTCCAAAGACATCAAAATATCAAAAAACCATGAGCCAATATGACATGCTAAACCAATGCTAGACAAATCCTAGCAATTCTCTCAATTTAATTTTCTTTGAAAAATATGATAATATAAAATGCCACTAAGATTCTAGCTTATAATACTAATCAACTATTAAGAGAAAAATTAGCATAATAGGAATATGATAAAAATGGAGAATAGCCATCAGCTCTACAGCCAACAATAGGCTTAAAATTAGATTCTTAAGACTTAGGTCAATGAGTCACTCTTTCTAGTGTCTGCTTTACAGGTGACATGCTTTAAAGTCAGGCAATAGCTATTTCAGGAAAAATGTTAATTCATGCATATATGCATAACTAAAAATAATAATACTACTTATTCAGTACCTACTGTGTGATAAGTGCTACAGTGAAATATCTGACATGCCTAATTCCATTTAATACTCATAAAACTTTTGGTAGGTAGTAACTATTATTAATCCCATTTCACAGATGAAAATTACTTGTCCAATATCACATGGCTAGTGTGAGGACCTAGAGTTTGAACTTAGGTCTGTCTGTCCCTATTTACCCATAAATTTCACTTCTATGAATTTATCCTCAGAAAGTAATCATGGGTGCAGGTAAAGATTGAGATATTAAGGTGTGCGTCATGGTTTTCTTTATGACAGCAAATAGAAAGCATCTGAATGTCCAACAATGGAGAATTACTAAATAAACTATGATATAGCCATAAGATTCAATGCCATAAAGCCATTAAAAATTACATTTTGGAATAATACTTAATGGAATGGAAAAATGTCAATTATATATTAAATAAAAATACCAGGTTGTAAAATAATAGGTATAGTATGTTTAAAGTTATATATTATATACAAATTCATATACATATGTGTGCATGTATACATAAGTATATATACATACATAAGTGTATATATCTAGACAGATGGATAGGCAGATAGACACATCAAAAATAAAAGGATATCTCTGGATCAGGGTTTCTCAACCTTGGCACTATTGACATTTTATACTGGATAATTCTTTGATATGAGGGGTTAGCTGGTACATTGCAGGGTGTTTATCAGCATCCCTGGCCTATACCCACTAGATGCCAGTAGCACCCTGTTAGGTTATGACAACAAAAAGTTTCTTCAGCTATTGACAAAATTATCCCAGGGTAAGAACTACTATGCTGGATGATAGAAAAACAGATAACATTATTTTCTTCTTTATGCATTTCAATATTTTCCAAAATTTCTAAAATTAATATGTGTTACATTTATAATCCATAAAAAATATCATTGTAAAAAATTTCACTAATAAGAGAATGAATAATTCATATTTTAAGACTAAACTGTAATAATGGAAAATATGTATTACAGGAGCTTTAGAATATCTGCTGTGATTTTTTTTTTCCCCCATCAGAAATTATCTAGTAACTGCTTAATGGAAAACAACATAGTGGAAAAAATTAGCAGAAATCTCTTCTACCTGTGTCAGGAACATCCGAGCAGTAACAGCAGAAAGAGGTGGGTAAATCAGAATTGGTTTAGTTGTTTCCCCAATAGCACCACCGACAAGTTTTCCATCAGAAGAATAGGCAGCAACTGCAAACACGTATTTTTCATTGGTTTCTAAACCTTTCACTTCAAAAATGCTTTTACCATCAGCTGGTATCTATTAACAAAATATATTTCAAGTTAAACTTGGAAACTTAAAATAATGTGACTTAAATATAATTAAGCAAACTTTATATGTAAAATCTTTTCTTTCACTATTGTGACTCAAGTTGAATTAGAGAAATTAACTAAAACAATGACTTCATAAGGAAAAAAAAAACATTTAATTGTCGTCACCGAGGCTTTGCTAAAATTTCCTGACATTTAAGTCAACATACCGCTTCTCCTGAATTTGGAAGATGATTATTGTTTAGTCGTACTTTTCCATAACTTCCTTCTGCTTTACAACCCAAAATGCAGTACCAGGAGACCTGCCAAGGAGAGAGATGAGCCCATCACCTGTAGTCTGTTTAAAAGGCATTCTATTCTTTTTACCTCAATGTAGCAAAAGGAATACTTTTCTAGGCCAGGCACAATGGCTCACACCTGTAATCTCAGTACTTTGGGAAGCTGAGGTGGGAAGACTGCTTGAGCTCAGGAGTTTGAGACCCTGGGCCTCATTGCAAGACCCCAAGACCCCTTTTTTAATTTTAAAAAAGGAATATTTTTCTAAATAAAACTGTAAAAATTCAAGTTTTAAAACATGAAATCCAAGTTTACAAATATATTTTGGTTTAATCCAAAATATTATTTATTTTATACTAAATATTAATTATTTTAACTACTATTAACTAAGCAGTTCCTCTGTGCTAAGTATTGTTAGGAATTTACAGATACTTTCTAGTATTCACAACATCCCTATGAGAAGGGATTACTGTTATCATTTTGCTTCACAGGAAATGGAGATGCAGAGATATTAAAGAACTTTGCCCAAGATCAGACAGATAGTGGCAGGGGTTGACTTCATCTTGATGGGAAAAAAGATCAACACCGAAATGATTTTCATATTTTTCTAATATGCCGAAAAGCAAGTGGAAAAAAGAAGCAAGATACTAACTTGTAGTATTTTAAATAAAATGTAAAAATACATACGAAAAAGCCTGGAAGAAAATGCTCCTAAATAAGAACAGTGGTGGGGTTCAGATGGTAAAATGATGATAGGTAGATGATATGTAATTTTTTTCTCCAGTTTATAAATTTTCTGAAACATAATACTTGGACAATTTTTAAATATAAACCAAACATAAAATGCAAATCCCACAGAAACAACCAAACTTAAAGTTAATTAAATAGTTAGACAATGGTCCTCTACCAAGATGTCAAAATAATGGAGATTCATTATGAGAATCTGTTCTCACTATAAGGGAAAAGGGAGAGAGTTGATCCCCAAGGAAGCAGCTTTATCAACAAGCCACACTGTTGGGGTTGTGAGTGGTCATCACTGAGGCATTTCCTTTTTCCCAGAGGCAACTCCTAAACTATAAGGGAAGCTGGAAAGAAGGGAAAATATAATTGTCTCTAAAAAGCAACGGCCTCTTACAGCTTCTGCCTGCTACTCCTCCCTCCAGGTTCCTCCAGGTCAACAGAAAAATCCTTAGAGTGTCTAACCTACATGAGTGGCTCTCAACCCCGTCTTTGCTCCAAGAATCACTTCTTTAAAAGACAGTTTGTACAGTATCAACCATTTTCTTAAGTTACAGATCCCAAGCCTGCCTAGCTTCAGTGAATTAGAATTTCTGGTGCAAGCATCTGAACCTTTGTAGTGCCAAAGAAAATGTCTCAGGTGACTGTGATATACACAACTGACCAAACAGCGCTAGTCAAAGGCAAGAAGGACAGGGAGAACACTGAAGGAACCTGGAAGCTGGAGGCCAGAGGGAAACATCAGATGAATCTCAGAAAAAAATTCAAAGCTAACTTCCCTTAATTTCCCATGCAAAAAGAGTACCATTTTTCATAGGGAAAAAAAAAAGGCAAATAGAATATGTTGTATGACTCGGATCATTATTGCTCCAAGTTCTAATATTTAAACCCAGAATTTTGAGGGTAAAATTATCTCTAAAAGCATTTTTACAAGCAGACTTTATATTTTGATTTTGTTCTACAGATAAAAATGTCTCAGTTTGGACGACTCTAAGAAGCAATGTGTAATTAGAATCTGTGTAAGAGTAGGAACACCACGAACAAATCACTATGAACTTTAGAAGAGTTTATATAAAATGTAGATAACATCAGCATGTTCAATTATAAAAACAGATTTTAATGAAATGAATGTCTTAATAAGAGCTTTTGATAAGACAAAAGATGGCTGAAGCCTTAAACAAGGAAATTTCTTCAATCCCATAGCACCATCTAGTGCTGATCAGTAGGTAACAGAAGGTGATGATTATCTGGAACTCTCCTAATGTGTAATATAACCAACGCATAAAAAAATTAATATAACGTGCTACTTAATAAGTCCTAAAACTACAGGTCAGATATTGAACACTTATGTCTTCCGATTTCCAGGAATTATGAAATAAAATAGTCACCAAATTGAAATACATAAAAAGTAAGATTTTGGTTAAATAAACCAAAATATTTGAATAAAAACAAACAAAAACTCTTAGTAAATCATCCAATCTTAGTTCTGTACTAATTTTCCAAAATAAGTGAAGCTCTTAAGCAGATTCAAAAAAATCCAAAGTTGAACTTTACAGTTGCCAGCAATAGCAATAACACATTTATTATAACTCAAGGGTAAGATGAATGTTACTTCTGTTCTCCCAACAACAGCACATCATGAAGGTGGTATTACTTCTCATTGATGCTCATCTCCCATTCTTCTGAAGCTCCTCAAAGAATGGAACCATGTTTTATCTTTATACCTCAATAACTTTTCACAGAGCTTGACAAATTATATTCAACAAATGCTCACTGGACAGACATTATAAAAAATATCAAATAACATATTCACAGTCTATAACTTGATTACCCTGTTGAATAAATTTTACTACATATGTTTAATACAAAGAGTGGAGAGACATTAGTTCATATGCCAAAAATATTGTATACATCATCTCATTTAATTTTCACAGTAAACAGAGTTTACAAATGAAAAGGGAAAAAAAACCTCTCAGAAAATGTATTTAGCCTTCCTAAGGTCATAATGCTAGTAAAAGGTCAAGCTATAATTTTAAGCCTCAATCTATCTGACTTCAAAGCCTGTGTTCCTTCCACTATACTAGGTTCATGTAAATTCAAGCATAACATCCTAAAGAGAATCAAAGATGAAACTTCATTTTTATATAACATCAAAGAGCATGGTGTTGAAAACCTAAAAGAAGAAAATGCAATATTTAAAATATAAATTAGGTGGAGACAAATTCTTGTGAGGAAATGAAATCTCAAGTTTTAGTCACATTGAGGCCATGTTCTAAGGCATCAGGAATGGGAGAAAAAGCTTATCATTTAATAAATACACAAAGATTTATGATTTATAATATGGTTGGAATTGCCCTTTGTTTCAACAAAAAGAATCCACATCTACTTGGAAGAATTTTTGGCAGAACCTCTAGATTCATCACCTCCAAATTTCCACACTCTGCTGCCTCATCTTTGTTGTGGCCCTGAGAATAACTTCTATCCTCTTCAGATGTCCAATCCACTTCAAGGGAGGACATCTTGAGCACACTAGGACTTCAGCATGTGACTGTGTCATGGTGACAAAGATATTTAGAGGAAAATGCTTCTTTATTGTTCCTCCTGACCACACATTTGGGTATAGCAATTCTATACAGAGCACACCATAAATAGCATAAAGGGCAAAACGTCATGAAGAAACTAACTATAGGTAAGACATTAGAATACTAATCCAGTGTTCAGTGCTTATAAATAAGACTATTCAGGTCCTAAAAGCAATAAAAGTATCAATCACTATAGTCATAAAAGTACTTATGTTGCTTTGCATGAAGCTAAGACCATAATGGAGACTGTACCTTGACATCCGAAATAAATGGAGCAGGTTTGAGTGTCACAGAACAATGAGTTCGGGATAGCAGGATGGGTGGAGGAGGGATTCTGTTCTTCTTTCTTTTTGAGCTTTCCAAATATTTCTGATATGAATACAGGGCATTTTGTTCTGCTTCGCTCTTCTCAATTAAAGAGTATGCTTCCTATAAGGAGATGTGAAAATAGAAAAATACATTTCAAGAGCTTGAACTTCATTTATATTTGTAGACTTCTGATGGTGTTAAGCAACATTCTTTCTATATGTAGTTTCTTGAGCCTCAGAGGTGTGTGTGTGTACCAGTTATTGAATGATTTTGCAGAAGTAAAAGATGGCTACTAAATCAGGCTAAGCATGATCACCAATGGCATCATATTTATATGTCTAATATGTTTATCATATTATTAATACCTTAATATGGGGCATTTCATTTTTAAATCAAACCCTCTGAATATCTACCATCATATTTCATTGTTCTTAAAAAGTTCGTAACACAATCAACTGCATTTATACTGATGAGCTATATACCTACCCTTAATTCAGCTTGAGATGTGACTCTCAACTAATGAGACTTGGTATATGTGGTTTATGAAATTAATATGACTGAGAGTTTCTTACTATCAGCAAGAACAAATAAATAGATTAAAAACACATTCTATGAACTTTAAGGACAGACAAGATTTTTTTAGTTTTTTTGTAAGTTTATTATTATTGTAAGATTAGATAAAAACCATTTTTTTATTTCAAAATGTTACATGGGTACAAATGTTTTTTTTTGTTTACATAGATCACTTTTGTAATGCTTGAGTCATGGTAGTAAGTGTGGCCATCAAGAAGCATGAAACTTGATCACAGGAATAATAATGGAAGAAACTGGAATAAGTATCCAAAAATTATTTCACACAAAAATGTTAGGCTGAAATGATTTCATAAACAAAATATTTTAAATCTCAAAGAACTGATAACTCCTATGCCATTTAAACATTTCCAACTACAGAGAGAAATAGATGTCTTCTCAAATAATTTTATAAACCTATTATAATTTTAATAAAATCTGAAAATTGACATAGAGCAATCATCTTACTAATATAAATGCAAATATCCTAAATAAAATACTAATAATATGTTGACTCTAAAGATATATTAAAGAAATAATGGACTGTGATGATATTGTCTTTCTCCCAGGAATGCAAGGATAATTTAATATTAGGAAGTATGTGAGTATAATTTAATATATCCATAAATCAATTGAGAAAAAATATGATCATAGTGTTCAATGGCCAAAAAGATATTTGAACATTTTTTAACATTCATTACTGATTTTTTTTAAAAATTCAATAAACTAGAAAAGCTCTTTTTCACCATTACTAAAAATATTGATTTTAGTGAATAGCCACAATGTTATTAATAGAACAGAACACTATTAGCACTCAGTGCTAATAGTGAAGCACTAACAGAATTATCAATAAAATCCAGAAAGAGACAGAATGCCTCTTTTCCATTTTATTCTGGAAGTTTTAGTCAATTTAAAAATACGAGAGAAGAAATTCTGGAAATAAGACAACATGTCTGTCTACCAAATTTAAACACATTTCACTCTGACACAAAAACCTGTGCTGTATCCCATACAGGAGACATGTTGAGAGTTTGAAGTTTCCATTTGGAAATCTGGACCTCGAGCTCAAAAGGGAAGGTGAGAGTGGATGGAGATAGGATCTGGGTATGCATGAAAGCGATGTTTAAAGCTGAGTGAGTACACGCTTGTACATACTCTCTGTGGGAGTGGAGATTATAAAACTATAATGTAATACATTTTTCCCTAAAATAATGAAGCTTGGCCTAAATTGAGATCAGAATCAATACCTTATTTTTATTTTTTATTGGAAATGGTTGACATTAAGGTCTAAAATCATTTATCTGTGGTGATTAATGTTTTTTTTTAATTCCAGTTGTTCTGTGCTAGGAGACCTTGGGAAATGTTTCTGCATATGCAGGTTGAGAATTTCAGCCATCTGCAAGGACAATCGTTCCTTCATGTGGAAAGGGATGTCTTATGTAGCAACCATGTTTCTAGAGCCTACATTCCAAAAGTATTTAGCCCAAAAGCTAATTTATATACATACAATTTGTATTATGTATTACCTATGTACATGACTTTCCACATCCTCTAAACACTGAGTGTCTTGTTGGCAAGGACAGTGCTTTATTTATCTCTTTAGTTTCAGTCGATGTGTTTTGAATGAAAGATGTGAAATTATGACAGAAGAGGGTGATCTTTACTATAATGCATTTTAAGAGAGCATGTTTAAAACGTTCTGATTTGGTCTTGATCAATTTTAACTTTAGACCCCTAATTCAGATCCCATGGCCCAATTTGAAATAGGCTGACAGAAGTACTAAAGTTTTCAGTGGAAGCTAACAAAAGAAAAGTCTATAACGAAGTCCTTGATTTAAGTAAATCAGATAAATTCTATGACAGAACTCAAGGCGAATCCTAATGCTAATTAGAATCCTAACTTAGTGAGCCAATGCATTGAGCTGCTAATAAGATTCCATTTTTTAAGAGGGTTCCTCAACTAGAAAGGAGGAAATAAAATCAGAAAAGAAGCCCCCAAAAAATTAGGAAGGAAAAATTCTCATTAAACCAACTCAACTCAATTGCGAAAAAGTGTTTTCACTTTTCAAGTAGCAACAAGTGTTATGAACTTGAATGTGGTCTATAACAGCAATGCTCTAGAATACCAAAGTATTACAATTGCAAAATCTAGACAAACCATTCTCTAACTGAAGATCAAGAAGAAGCAGGTTTTACATGACATATCAGATAATAGAAAATATATACTCACATCCTCCACTGTCTAGCCCAGTGCCTGGCAAATCAGAAGAATTGAAATTGAAAGAAGAAATGAGCCTTTACCTATCATAGGGAAAGATCAAGAAACCTCAATAGAAAGGAAATTCTATACTAATTCACAATGGAAATAAGTTCTGAATGTTCTTTGAATGGTGATTTGTGCTGCAATGTGCCACAACCAACAGTACTGAAATCCAAAGTATTTTTGTCTGAATGTAAATTTCTTTGCCGATAGTTTACATTAGAGAAAATAAGATCCGCCTTTCTTCAGAAGTTACACAATGCTTATGAGGACAGATTGATGTTAAATACATTTGACACAGGCTTGACACCCACAGTGCAGCAAAAGACTAATGGAAAGATAATGTAATCTCAAGGCATAATTAAGACAAACGTAAACAACTATCGTAAGACTGGAATGATAAAATATCATACTTATTACTCATCTAATAGACCTCCCTGAGGTATATTCTCAGTTCTCAACATTATAATATACACAGTAGAAGACGATGAAAAGTAGATTAACTCATATCCAAGAATACTGGGAAGGAAAATTGTTGAAAACAAAATATACAATTTACAGGACAAATCTAAGAGAAAACAGAAAGAAATGCATAGTCTGATACAGAAAAATATATATAAACCACCAAAAGAGTTCAAATAGAATGTTCCAGAGCACTAAAAGTGAAAGAGTAGTTTTGATAAGACACAACAGAATGTTCCAGAGTGCTAAAAATGAAAGAATAATAATAATAATGGCTAACATTTATTGACTGCTTACTTTGTTCCAAACACTAAGCATTTTGTACACATCATTGCATTGAATCTTCCTAATAAACCCCATTTTAAAGATGAAGAAATTAAAATTTAAGAGAGCATAAATAACTTGACTTAGGTCATATAGCTAATCGGTGGCAGACCCAGAACTTTAATCCAGACCCTTATGCTCCTAACCACTGTGCTATTTTGTCTCAATACAAAGCTATGTTAAAAGAAGCATGAAAGGCAACCTAGATGAAATTTCCTATGCAATACCCTTAAAATACATAAAGGGGAAAAAAACATATCCATGTAACAAAACTTCACTTGTACTGATTAAATATATTGAAAAATATATATATGTATATATTCCTGCCTTTACCATCTAAAATGTAAACATGCTAAAATCTTCTGTCAGTATTTTGAAGCCTGGGGGTGAAAACATGACCTCATAGGAGGGGAAAAGAATTAGAAAGAGTTTGCTCTTTTATAAGCAAGAATTAAGCACAGAACAATTAAAAAGAACTGAGAGGATCTCTGCTAAAAAAAAACAAAAAATAGTTCATACATATTCTTCCCCCCCTCCACAAAAAAAGCAAATAGAATTGATTTGACTGAAACGCTACAAAACAGGAAAAATAATTAAATCCAATTACTGCTAACCTAGTTAACAGACTGGTATTTAGGGGACATCAAGATGTAAATTCAGGAAATATTAACGCCAGGTGTTATTAGAACTTCTAGTAGCCCTGGGCATCTTTATTAGTTCTGGTTCCAAAATGGGACGATAAAATTAGATTCTGCGTCGATTACAAAAAATAATCTGCTAAACCATAATACTCCTTTGCTTAGAGTTGAGGCACTGTTAGTGGAATTTGAAGGTACTAAAATCATCTCAGCTACAGATTTCTTTAGTTTCCAACAAACAGTATTAGGAGAAAACTAGATGCAACAATTGGGTTTCTTTGCAACAGAAACAACTGGAAAGCCAGGCTTGGACCAAAGCAACCCCAGAAAGGTAGGAGGGTCTGCAGAACAGACGCATTGAATGAATGAATTACCAAATTTTCTTTCCCTAAAGAAAACAAACAAATTTCTTTTCCTTGTCAGTCATTTTCTATACTGGGATGTATAAAACTATCACAGTCTTTCTATCCCTCTACTGAATACAGATTCCAAGGAGGGAACAAACAACTGGCCTATCGGGCATCACTAGTCTTCCTCCTGAGAACTAGTACCACCTGATTATATTTAATGGGGAAGGAAAAGTTCCTCAAAAGGTGTGGCTTGGAAGGGGAAATGGATGCTGTACAGTAAACAACGGTAATCAATGCTGCCTTGAAACTCTAGGCACTTGTATTGAGGAGCATTTCTGCCTCTTTCCAATGAGAAATTTCATCTGCAAAGACGCTGAATGTTCAGCCCGCAGACTCTTAAGTGGACTAAAAGCAACGTCATGATGACTACTATGTCTACTTTGATCTTCAGAAGATCAAAGCCATTCAGTATCGGTTCTAGATGCGATCTGTTTAAAGTAAACCTATGGCATAATGTGTAAAGAGCCAAAATGGACTTCCAGAGGTCAAATAATCAAGACAGGAAAATGGAAAAACTAAACCCCATAATCAAAAAAAAAGCCAGTCATCTCACTTGGAAAGCTAGCAAGCTATTATCAAAGGTTTGTCCCTCATTCACAGCAGCAAGTTGGTTCATTTTAGTTGACTAGAAATAAACAGACATTTGATTAGATTATTTGAATCCACAAAGTTGGGAAATTTTTGAAAAACTTGAACAGAGTATGAATTACTTAAGAGTTCTGAAAAGACCCAGGCTTTTCAAACCTTTTTATGATATCAGGTGACACATCAATTACTGATTTGGGGATAATTTTATTACAAGATCATGATATTGTAAAACATTCTGTAATACACCCCAGTTGAAAATGACTGCCAAGGGAAAGAAATTTATTTGTCTTCTTTAAAGAAAGAAAGTTTGGCAATTATTTGAGCCATAATATCACTGTTTAGGAGAGTACCCTGAGGACTGATCATTAAGCCTTAATACTTGGATACAAACAACCACTGAGGAGCAGAGGTGGCTATAGAAGATTTCAGGAAAATAAATATTCAACACGGTCCTAGCTAGTGAAAATGCTTGTAGAGGACCTCTCATAAAAAGTAGAACTTCTAAATGTATCTCATGAGTCTACCCTAACAGGACATTATACTCATAATTTTTTTGAAGTTAAAATAGTTTCACTTTAAAAAAATAGAAAGAAAAGATATGCAATGGAAACATTAGACTTTCCACATCTTCAGAATGTCCCCAGTCTCGGTGGTAGGGAGGTAGAGACATACAAGGGGATGGGCATGCTATGGTAGAATAAAGACAGGATTCAGTCATAATAAAACAAAGAGAAAACTCCAGAGGTTTTGCTCTCTTCAGGCTTTGAGAGGCCCCAAGATTAGTTCTGAGACCAATATTTTTTTTTATGTCTGGTAATTCATATACTTTTTTATTCCAACATATTAAGGGGTACAAATGTTTTAGGTTACATGGATCACTTTTGTAATGTTTGAGTCATCGCTATAGGTGTGGCCATCACCCAAATAGTGTTCATTGTACCTGTTAGGTAGGTTTCTGCCCCTCTCCTCCTCCCCGTTCCCCCCTGCTTGATTTCCAATGACTTTTACTTCCCTCTGTGCACATGTGTGCTCATCGGTTAGTTCCAATTTAATAGTGAGTACATGTGGAGTTTGTTTTTCCATTTTTTAGATATTTAGCTTAGGATAACAATCTCCAGTTCCATCTAAATTGTTGCAAAAGGCATTAACTCATCCTTTTTATGGCTGAGTAGTATTCCGTGGTGTATATATACATTTTTTTAATCTACTCATGAATTGATGGGCATTTGGGTTCATTCCACATCTTTGCAATTGTGAATTTTGCTGCAATAAACATTCAAGTGCAGGTGTCTTTTTGGTAAAAACTTCTTTTCCCTTGGAAAGATACCCAGTAGCGGAATTGTTGGATCAAATGGTAGGTCTACTTTTAGTTCTTTGAGGAATCTCCATACTGTTTTCCATAGAGGTGGTACTAATGTGCAGTCCCACCAACAGTGTATAATGCTCCTTTCTCTCTGTATCCACATCAGCATTTATTGTTTTTGGACTTTTTAATAAAAGCCATTCTAACTGTGGTAAGGTGATATCTCATTGTGGTTTTAATTTGCATTTCCCTGATGATTAGTGACACTGAGCATTTTTTCATGTTTATTGGCCATTTGTCTATCTTCTCTTGGAAAGCTTCTGTTCCTGTGTTTTGCCTACTTTTTAATGGGGTTTGTTTTTTTCTTGCTGATTTGCTTGAGTTCTTTGTAGATTCTGGATATTAGCCCTTTACTGGGGCTTCTCCCCAGTCCAGCCATCCACCCATTCCCTACAATGATGGCAGATTTCTTTGCCTCCTACTTTATCAGATTATTGAAACAAAAAGGCATCAACTCAACTCTCTGCCTCCACACCAACAAACTTTTTATATCTACATCTGTCCTCCTGCCTTTCTGTATCAAAGGACGAAATGTGTCTTCCCTACAGCCCACCTTCCATTGAAGGTGAATCCTTTCAGTCTCATTCTCTTCCCTCTTCTACAGGACTTTGCTCTATGTATTAGCCTCTCCCTCTTACATTTGCAATTTCTGTCTTTGTTCTGGCTCTTCATCTTTAGCATACTAATGTGCTAAATTTTCTCTCTTAAACCCCTCTTAATTTTATATACACCCCCTAGCTTTAACCTACTTTTTTCCTTCTTTGATTAGCCAAGCCACTTGTAGCATTATTCTCCACATCTTCATATGCTATTCACTTAGCCAATGCAATCAACTTTTGTAGGTCATATGTAGGGACAAAAAGAAAGAACCCATAATTTGAAACATGATTGCTGTCAGAAAGTTAAACTCTAAAATCAACATAAAATTAATCATCAAGAAGACAAAACAATTTCCAGGCCAGGGTAAGACTTGATTAAAGGTATCAACAAGGGTATTGGTCCATAAATTAGCAGTAACCATCTGAGAAAGCAGGTACCTTAGCCAATTGGGCTTTAAGCATTTTAATTCCATATTAAGGAATGCATTAGGATGGTAGTGTCACTCCAATTCTGTAATTTCCCTTATTTTGAGTTCTTCTGATTTTATTTAGCTTCCCATGTAGGTTGCATGGGGTCCCCACAGAGACTCTTCCATTTCAGGAGCATTCAGGACTAGAGGTACAGATTAATTCCCCTGCTTAGGCTGGACTACATAAGTTCATAACTGATGTTTAGGGCAACACACTATTTTTAACAAAGGGAAATAAATCATTCATTTTAACAGAAGTTGTAATTCAGGACTAAAAGAAGAAATGAAATATTGTTACCATCAAAAACTTCCAAGAAGATGTAGAAGTTGCATCTTTTTCAAATATTATAAGAGCTTTATCCATTAAGTAAATAGCTTTGGATAGTTTATTCTTCTTTATTTTATTCATTACACTCAATTCTGCAAAAATCAAACAAATATTTTACCAAAAGGGCAAGGTAAAAACTATCTTTCAAATTTTTTGGAAATACCAGTTATCTCAGTTATCTCAATTTTAATTACCTGTAAAACAATCAATGCTTCCAGATTGTTTTAATTTTTCTGGACCTTTGGTTGGAATGTTTTTACTAACAGTTGGAGTCTGCAAAACTGAAGAAAAAGAAGAAGAAGACTATCATCACAATTAGGTTTGTGTTCAAGACAGGAAGTATTTTTTAAACATTAAAGAGCAACTATTTTTAAAATTATTGATACTCTATCCTATATCTTTTTTCATTAATAAATAAAATTTAAAATATAAATCTACTATGATGCAATTTTATTATCAAATCCTCTTTTGTTTGCTACAGTATACCTCGGGATGTAAGAATTTCCAAATTATAAAATATTTGCTTTTCTATTTCATCTTAAATAAAATCATCTTGAAGATTGATAAATAGGGTCCAACCTACTTTTGTTCATTTTACCTGATATAGTATAGATGGCAAGTCCTAATACCAATAAGTTGTCAAGACTCTGCCCTCAGCCCTTTCTAGAGAAGCTATTTCATCCATGGTCCTTGCAAGAACTCTGGCTACCACATGGCTACCACTCTCCCCCACATGTGGCCAATGAAATGAGAGCCTCTCTCAAGATTTTCAACTAAAACGTGAACTGTTCCAGTTGTTGATACTGGTATACAATTGGGACCGACCATCATGGTGGTCCACTAAAGAGAGAAACTTGGATAAACAACAAAAAATAAAGCTATGATAGCACAGGGAGATTAAAACTGTAGCACTGATTCTTGATTTTCAGGTGTGGTCCTCAAGATGTAACAGAGGTAAAGTCCTGAGAAAGAGTAAAATGGTTTACCAAATCATAAGGGTAGAGGAATGTTCTTTGTTCTTTGTTTCTAGTATCTTAAACCATAGGAGATGGCTTAAGGGGAACAGAGGTCACAGAGATCATCTTCACTGGAGATGCTATAGTTGAACAGCAATAGCCCAAAGCCAAAACCCCTCTTTTAAAAGCTCTGTATTTCTGCTGAAGGAAGGACGATGATTGTTTAAGATCAGAGTCTACCATCCTCCTCATTTGCTGGCAAATTAATAAACTTCTCTTTCCTTTTCTTCAAACTGCTTGTCTTCATTTGTTTGGCTGGCCATGGGGACAAGTAACAATTTCGGTAACAAAGAGGCCTGGTAATATTTTGTTTCTGTCCTTGGGGGTATGTGAAGGTGACTACAGAAACATTACAACATATCCCTTTTACCAAGTTTTAATTATCTGTGCTAATGCATGTGAGTCACCATAGGATGGCAATTGAGAAAAAGATGCCAGCAGACATCATTAAAGGATATAAGGGTTCTTTAATGGCAAAGGGTAAGGAAACTTATCTGCATGGAGACAGCAATGCAAAGCAGAAAATAATGCCTCATTGTTTCGGTACCTAGCACTTTGTAAATGCTACTTAAGCTCTCCTGATTCTAATCATTGGAGATAAGAAGGATGACACTGAAAGAAATCTCTGAATGCCAGATACAGACCAGTCATAGTTAATGCCTTGATCATCAACAAGCAGCCTTACAAGGGTTCTTGAATAAGAATGCCAAAAGCAGTTTGTAGAGAACAATAGTCTAGCAGCAGCATACAAGAGTAAAAAAAAATAGGAGGAAAAAAGTGATAATCTGCTTTAGGTTGGCAGTTCAATAAAGCAGAGGAAAAAAAAAAATCAAGGAGATCCAAGGATATTGCAAAAGAAGAATAACTAATTCCATTTAAATCTGAACTCAAGTCTAACATCACTATCTTTAAATGGTCTATAATCAAAACTCGTTTGCTCTTCAAAGATTTGTGGATGATGATAGAGAATGAGCTGCTTAGTAACTCTATGAGTAAATAAGACCCTACTCCTCCATTAAAGAAAATAATATAGCTACCAAGTGAGAACAATGGGCTAGTTTCTTAAAGAAAACCTGACCCAAGAATCCTATTTCTATATTTTTTCAAACTTTTCCATGTTTAAATTTATTATAGTAAAAGCACTTGTTATGTTTTTACTTTTTTGCTCTGATATATACTTCTCTTTGCTGATAATATGAACATCAATGTTATATTGTTTTCTATTTTGTTCATATATCACATAAATCAATGTAACTCAAAGAAGGATTTAGAATTATATATCATAGCAAAATTCACCAGATATTTAAATTTTTTTTATTTCAGAGTATTATGGGGGTACAAATACTTTGGTTACATACATTGGCTTTGCACTGCCTGAGTCTGAGCTACAAGTGTGCCCATCCCCCAGACAACATACACCACATCTGTTAGGGGTGAATTTACCCATCCCCTCCTGCTGCCCCCTCCCACTTGCCTGACACCCTATGAATGTTACTTCCCATATGTGCACATTAGTGTTGATAAAGCAGACACAAATATACACCGGGGAAAAGAATCCCTATTCAATAAACAGTGCTGGGAAAATTGGATAGCCACATGTAGAAGACTGAAACAGATGCACAGTTCTCACCCCTCAACAAAAATTCACCCATGATGGATAACAGACTTAAACTTAAGGCACAAAACCATAAGATTCTAGAAGAAAATGTTGGAAAAACTCTCACAGACATCAGCCTAGGCAAAGAATACATGAAAAAGACCCCAAAAGCAATCACAGCAACAACAAAAATAAATAAATGGGACCTGATCAAATTAAAAAGCTTTTGCACAGCCAAGGAAACTATCATTAGAGCGAATAGACAACCTACAGAATGGGAGAAAATATTTGCATGCTATACATCCAATAAAGGGCTGATAACTAGAATCTATATATTACTCAGGAAAATCAGCATGAAAAAATCAAACAACTCCATTAAAAAGTGGGCAAAGGGCATGAACAGAAACTTTTCAAATGAAGATAGATTCAGGGCCAAGAGACATATGAAAAAATGCTCAACATCTCTAATCATCAAACCAAAACCACAATGACATATCGCTTAACACCAGTAAGAACAGCTTTTATCAAAAAGTCCCAAAACAACAAATGTAGGCATGAATGTGGAAAGATAGAAACATTCATACATTGCTGGTGGGACTGCAAACTAGTACAATCTCTATAGAAAGTAGCATGGAGATACTTCAAAGAACTAAAAGTACAACTACCATTTGATCCAGCAATCCCACTATCGGATATCTACCCACAAGAAAAACAGATACTCTATAAAAAAGACATCTGCACTCGAATGTTTATAATAGCACCATTCACAATTGCAAAGATGTGGAAACGACCCAAGTGCCCACCAATACATGAGTATTGTGGTATATGTATACCATGGAGTACTACTTATCCATAAAAAAAAAATGGTGAACGATCTATTGTATTATCCTGGATGGAGTTGGAGCCCATTCTTCTAAGTAAAGTATCACAAGAATGGAAAAACAAACACCACATGTACTCACCATTAAATTGGTACTAATTTATTGATATTTTGAAATACATTTCTGAGCCAATCTTTTCAGCCCAAAGAATAGTCAAAGTTATTGTTCTAAGCAACCTCATTTATGTGTTAGAAAAAACTTTACCAAGTTTTCAACTTATAGATGATGACATAGAAATATTTTAATTATTATATGCTTCCCTTCATACCCAGCAGGTTGCATGAGAAACAATTTTTGAAACTATGTAAATGTTTAAAATAAAATGTCAAAGGATGAAAACTGTGAAAGGATAAAAGGATGAAAAAAATGAAATTTTATAAAAATAGGATGCAAGTACAAATAAGTGTTCCTAAGTATATATCAAATTGAAAACACAACCATAAAAAAATAGAATTAATTCAAGTAAATTTGGACTAGTTCTCTGATGTGTGATATTTTCTAAAGACAAAATGAATTGCAAAGAAATCCTTAATTTACTTAGTACACTTGTTGCTAACAGTAGAAATGGTTTAATAATTCTGAAAATACTTTGTTAACATGCTAGGATAAAACAAATGAGTAATTACACTGATGTTGTCGGGAACCAGAATTCTCAATATCGGAGAAGGACAATACAAAAATGAAATGAAGAAGATAAGGAAGAATCCTTTAGTGTTGAACTTGTAGATATCAAAAGGAACTTTTGATTTAAACACACACACACACGTGTGTGTGTGTGTGTGTTTGTGTGTGTGTGTTTTAGCTGTATATACTAAAAGGAAGTAGTTGACTTCCTAATAGCAACAAGCACTCCAGGCTCACAGATCTTGGTTTCTAAATACCATTCCCTACTAAAAGGAACCAGAAATCATTGGGAAAATAGCTGATTCCAGGTATGGGGTACACAGAAAGGTTAAGATAGGTCTAGAACATTTTGTTGTGCAGAAAGCAAGAAATTTCTCAAATTATAATAGGGATATATCAAAAGAACACAGGATCTAATTCAAAGTGCCTCCCTCCCACTAGTAAAATTTATGACTTTGAGCATCAGAAAGAACAATGATGGTAACTGGTTTTAAAAGATTTATTAGAAAAGTGATCTGATCCATAGTATTACTCAAAAATTAAAAGGGAAAAGTAGAGACAGCTCTTCTTCACAAAAGAATATTAGCTAATAAATGTAGCAGGAATAATTCAATTTGAAAATCATCATGTACAACCATTGTAATAATTGATCCAGGAAGAATCACCAGTGCAGGCTAAAACTACTGTGTGAAAATCTTTTGGGGAACAGGATATTCATTCCAACAACATCAACCAACAACACCAATTATTTTCTCACTACAAAAGGCGTGAGGGATCTTTACAAGGAGGAGATCTAGCAGACATTGGCTTAGCAAAATAATAGCATTTTGCCTCACCAAGGATAGAACAAATAGACAGTGTGTACAGTCTAATGTGATACAATGGGATCTACACAGAATCACCAACATAATCATGAAAAAACTATCAGGAAAATTCAGATTGTAGAACATGTCTTCAAAAATATCAATGTCATGAAAAAAAAAAGTTGGAGGAACTATTCTAGATTAAAGAATAACATGGCAACCAAATGCAATAAATGATCCTTGATTGGATCCTAGTTCATTTAAAAAAAATCCATTTTCCCCAAAAAGGATATTTGGGAACAATTATAGCAATTTTAAAATGGACTGTATAATACTGTATGTTCTCACTTACATGTGGGACCTAAAAAAATTGATCTCATGGAAGTAGAGAGTACAATGGTGGCTATCAGAGGCCAGGAAGGGCATGGTGGGGTGAAAAAAGGGAGGCTGATTAATCAGTACAAACATAGATAGAAGAAATAAGTTTTAGTGTTTGATAGCACAGCAGAGTGACTATAGTTAACAATAATTTATTATATATTTTAAAATAGCTAGAAGAGAAGATTTGAAATATTCCCAACACAAAGAAATGATAAGTGTTTCAAGTGATGGATATCCTAATTTCCCTGGTTTCATCATTATACATTATAATTATGTATTGAAATATCACATGTACCCCATAAATACATACAATTATTATCTATTAATAAAACATGTAAAACTATAAAACATTGAGAAGAAAATGTAGGAGAAAATCTTCATGATCTGGGGTTAGGCAAGGAGTTCTTAGGCATGAGCACCAAAAGCACAATACGTAAAAATGAATAAATAATAAATTGGATGCTCAAAAAAACTGCTGTATAATCAGCAATATTATTGTATCAAGGTTACATTTGTTGAGAGTGATAATGGTTATGTAAGAGAATGTCCTTGTTATTAGGCAATAAATGCTAACGTTTTTAGGGATAAAATATCATCATGCCTACAACTTACTTCTCAGTATATACATGCATGTGGATGTATATGTATATATTATACACTATTATATGTTTATATACTTTGTAGATTCCTTTACATTTTCTAGTTGGAAAATTATATTGTGTGGAAGAAACAGTTTTGTTTCTTCTTCTCCAATCCTGGTAACATTGCTTTCTCTACCTCCATGAGATCAACAATTTTTGCTCCCACATATTGGCGAGAACATGCAATATTATACGGCCAATTTTCAAACTGCCAGGAGTAACTTGGCTTTGTCAAAATTTAATCTCCAATAGAAGAACTTTTAGACATAATAATATTCAATCTTATTTTGAAACTCGGGTAAGTGTGTTATTTGCGTGCACACTAGTATTACTGTTGGCATCTTTTTAAAAATGTTTTGATCTCTTTACCTCATAACGAGGCAATCGCAACCTATAATTCAGATCCAACTCGTCTGTCCTCTGACACTGCTGTCAGAGACATCTGTCTCAATTTTTCAACAGCGTCCAGTATTACACATAAACCCCTTAGCCCTTCAGTCACTGTGGTCTACCTCTCTGGGCTTACCCGCTGTCATTTCTCCACATGTGCTCTTTGCTCCAGCCCTAAGACAATTCCAGGAGTTTCTAAGCTGCACTGTAGTTGTTTGCTTCCACCTTGCTAAATGCTATTTTCTCTATCTGAAATTCCTGCCTCTTTTTCTACCTTCTTTATAAACATAATTTTTACTAGCTTTCTGGTTAACTGTCACCCCTCCCAAGAAGTCACCCCTGACTTTCTTGTCTGATATAGATATTTCTTAGTGCTCGTAACACTCCGAGCCTACCTCCATTACAACATTTATTAACCTCAACTATTATAGCTGGCTTACTTATCTAGAAGCTCAAAAGTAGAAGCTTTCTTATTTGTACCAAGCCTAATATAGTGCCTGGATCTTGGCAGGCACTCAATAAATGTTTGCTGAACTGCCTTCACAAAATATCATTAATTTACTATAACTCAAACAATTAATTAAACTTCTTTTAGAAGTTTACTAACTTATTAGATATGCAAGGTGTAAAGCAATAATAAAAGGTATCTATTGATATTAATCAGGAA
Organism: Avahi laniger; assembly: GCA_963575035.1. Taxonomy (NCBI): domain Eukaryota; kingdom Metazoa; phylum Chordata; class Mammalia; order Primates; family Indriidae; genus Avahi; species Avahi laniger. The sequence goes on along the minus strand of CAUYSK010012056.1, from coordinate 14,244 downwards.
ATAAAAAAATAAAATAATGAAATTTATCTGAAAAACAGTCTATAAGAACACAATTTGCAAATTATCAATAAATTGATTCTATACTAGAACTTGGTTTAAAATTGATTCAGAACAGACATTTGCTTTGATGACCACTACCTTGCAATTTGTCAAGAAGCACAACAGCTATTCGATGCTGAGCTTGAATTAGTTCAAGATGCAAATCCATCATGAGACTACTTGCTGTGAGTTGTTTGAAAGTGTCTCCATCTACATCGTGGGTGTGCTTTGTTCCAATAGAATTGAAGTAAAAATAAAAAGAAATACAGTTATCAAAACACACTAAAAATAGCTGCATCCTGTTATCACTCAAGTTATCATCATCTTATCGGTAACCATTAAATTCTGCTCACTTAGCCCTTTTTAATTGGTTACATGCTAATAGATAATTCATCAGTGTCCTCTTCTTTGACAAATTCAAAGACTCCTCATTTTCCTTGATCCCTTCTCGGAAGAGACAAACATATTTCTGGCCTATGAGGGAAAAGCCATCACAAACCATGCTTTACTTACCTACTTTCAAGGCCAGTCCTTTACTGGCCTTTCAAGGCCAGTAAAATTTCAATCTAACGTAAGATTTTCCCATTCTTACCTTGACACAGCAGTGGTCAATTACTGATGATCCATTTGGCAAAGTAGTTAACATGCAATTTAAATTCATTCCACCAATTGTTTTGTCAAGAAGTTCATAAGCAAAAAACAATTGTTCCTCAGGTTTTTTCTAAAATGGTTTTATAAACAAAAAAGAAAAAGAAAACTTAAGGGGAAATCATACACAACATTTCCAAACCCTTTTTAACAATAATTCAAAACCAAATAACAGAAATTTAAATAGTCTATCCAACATCAATAATGTTGTTTTCTTACTAAATGTATTTTTCTTTGACTATATGTGGAATACTATCAAGAGTGAAAATAATAAATCAATTTCACCATTTTTACCAATATAAATTAAACTTTTCACATTTATATAACTTCCAAATGTTTTGCAAAATTCTGATTATGCCAAATGTACAGACAGATAGAGCTCACATAATTTGCCATTTTTACAAACTTAATTTGAAAAGTTAATGTTTTTTAAAAAAGTTTTAGAATCTCAGAGCTGGAAATTTAAACTTACAGCCCATCAAACCCAATGGTTTACATCATGATTTTCAAAATCTAAACACTTTTTAACGTAATTATTCTCACAGAGAGACAAATATAGAGAATAACATAAAGAGCAACCAGCTTTGTTCAAACTTTCAAATTTCCATATTTTTTTCAGAATTTTTTTTAGGAAGTAAAGCACACACACATACATATAGTTGAAATCCCCTATATAACTCTCCGCAGTGCCATTCCTCTTCTCTGTCCCGAGAGGTAGCAACTGTCCTTGAATTTGCCTTACCAATCTTTTGCATGTTTTTAAACTTTAACTACATGTGTATGTGTTCTTAACCATATGCAATTTTTTTTTTTTTTTTTTTTTTGAGACAAGGTCTCACTCTGTCACCCAGGTTAGAGTGCAGTGGCGTCATCATAGCTCACTGCAACCTCAAACTCCTGGGCTCTAGTGACCCTCCCACCTCAGCCTCCCAAAGTACTAAGATTACAGGCATAAACCACCACACCTGGCCAACCATGTGCAATATTGCTTTGTGTGTTTTTAAATCTCTCTTATAAAATTCAGCAGACTGCTTCTTTCACTCAACCATATGTTGTTGAAACTGAGTGCTGGTGTATGTAACTCAGTGAGGGTTTGGTTATGAGCACAGATCTACTCTGGAGATACCAAGCAGAAAGGGATTTAATACACAGAATTAGAGGTGGCCATCACTATTGGAAAGCAGAGGAAAACAAAGATCAAGAAAGCTGCCAGTGGCAATTTTTCTTCAAACTATTCCCAAGAGTTTGCTCAGAAGCCTCTGTGAATCTAAGAACCTAGGAGGCAACTGACAACAACCTCAAGCACCTACTACACTGAAGCAGGTGAACTGCAAGAGCTTGCTCAGCGTGGCTGATAAATACACGTCTTCCATCTGCCACTGCAGAATAAGAACTCTTTCTTCTCTTACGCATTACAAATTTATGCAAATGCCCCTCATTGGCTGACTAACCTAAAACTATATGGAAATATGGAAATGAGATGCTGGAACTACATTTCAGTGGTTGACTTCAACAGGTGACTATTGAAGGGGACTGCAATGATGCCAAGCTGATTCTAGCACACACCTGCTTCTAGTTCATTGGTCCTCACAGCTACAATGAAATGGTGTTACTCTGAGGAATATGTTACAATTTGTTTATCCACTATTCTGCTGATGGACATTTAGATTACTATTACTAAATATGCTGCAATATATTATGCTTGTCTGTGAATAAACACAAAGTTGATACTTCCTTATGTCTTATTTCTGCTTCCTTTTTTTATTCATCTGTCTAAGACCTCCAGGTTCTTCTAAGTCGAGAGGTCTTAGACAGCTGAACAGATGAACAAAAGAATGACAGATATTTTTATGTAGTTACATCCGTATAAAGGGACTGCTTTTAATCTTTAACCATAGGTATAGCACTCATTGAAGGTCTTCGGATGATACTCTTTATTGGATACAGAAGTTCTATTTCATTTCTCACTACTAAAAGTTATTCTTTAAAAGGGTGATTGTTTTTGAAAGGATGATGGTTGTTGAATTTTGTCAAATGTTTTTGTGGCATCTTTTTGTCCATGTTTTTTTTCCTTTCATCTGCTAATATGGTGTATTGCATTATAGATTTCTAATGTTAAGGCATCCCTGTATTCCTGGAATATACACTATATTATATATTATATATGCTACACAATATATACTCTCTCTATATATATATAAAACACTCCATTCAAGAATCAATGCTCAGGGAGGTTCCCAAGCAACCAAAGTAGCATAAATTCAAATATGAAAACTACTTGAAGGAAGGCCCAAGGTTATAAATCATTAGGAGGGTCTTTCTTTCATCCACTCCCTTTCTTAGTACCCAAGTTGAGAAAACTCCCTATATAAATAGGCAGATGTTTTTCTAATCCACCTTTGTAGTCTTTTGCAGGTTCTAACTTTATGTGTAAGTCTCAGTTCCAGCTCCCATCTTTCATGTGCCCACGCCTTATCTCTTGTCCCTAGATGGCTGTTAAAAATCTAAGCTTCTTGTAACTATGTCCATCAACCAGCTATAGCACCCACTCATCAACTTACCCTTCCAGTTTTCAGTTCTCCTTTCTATTTTGGGCCCTGGGATTTACCTTACTTTCCTGTGAGCTCTGCAATGAGCTTAAAAATATTTGTTCAATTCTGTCCAAAATTTCTAGGTGTTTTCTAGCAGTATTTTCAGCTCATCAAGTTTGCCATTTTTCCACAAACAGAGGTCTCTAAGGATACCTTTTTATCATCAAAAAATTTCAAAGACCCCACATGCATTTACATTCTATCATCATCATCATCATCATCATCATCATCACTACCACCACCATCAGCATCTTTATCATCTTCTTCATTATCACAGCTAACATTTAATTAAACATGTTCCAGGGACTAGGCTAAATGCTTTTAATTGCCAGCATCCTATAAGATAGATACATATTAGTTATCATAATTGTATAATCTATTTGTTGAAGAAATAAATGCTATGTAATCAGTAAAACTTTAAAATAAGTTTTCTTTCATGTAATCACAATAGCACCTCATGTTTTTTTTAAATAGTAGCATGTATACACGCAAGATATATAATTTATCCCACCTACAGACTCTGCTAGGTGAACACATGAATTTTAGACTCTCCTTAAAATAATCTCTTACTCTTTTTCCCCACTTCGCTCCCCTCCAAGGCAATCTGAAAACCTTAGGTTAAGATTCAGTACTCTACATAAAACATAAGAGAAAAACTGAGTGGCCACCATGTGTCAGGTACTGACTTCCACAATATTACAAATACTTCATTAAACTGTATAATAAGCCAATGGAATAGGTACTATTATAATTTTACAGATGATGACACTTACAGTCAAACAGATGAAATAATTCATTCAAAGTCACACAGTCAATGTCAGAGGCAGGCCTCAATTCCAGCCAGGTCCTCCCATACCAAGTGCTGTGCTCTTCAGCCACACCAGTGAACCACCTCCACTACATCTACCAATTGCCCCAGTCCAGCTGAGCAGGCTGTGTACTACACAACTTTAGGGGGTACCATTCACACTGTTGTCATCACACACTTGTATATTTATTTTAACAATTTCCCAGCAGATGGTGATAATCAGCTTGAGGAGACACTACCTTTTTCTAATTTAAATAATAATAGAAATAGTTCATAAATTAGCTTCTTTGTTGTAGGAAAATTGCCACCTTCTAAGAAATTCACTTCATTTAGTGGCTTTAATTACCAGAAAATTTCCATCTTAAGCCAAAATCTAGCACTCTGTAACTTCCATTAGTATTTCTATACCTGCCCTATGACACCTCAGAGAATAAGTATAAGCCCAATAAGCCAGTGATTCTCAAACTCTAGTGTCCTTAAGAATCTGCCTGAAGACCTTTTAAGAACCTCACACCTGAAATTATGATTGAATGTGTCTGGAGTGGGAAATAGGAAGCTGCATATTTAGGAGGCACTGTAAGTGTTCCCTGGAAAAAACACTGGCAGACAATTATTATGTCTCCTCAACCTCTTAATTCATACTTGTTCTTATATTTCAAAGGGCTCCCAAAATAAATGTGAGGAGGGGTGGAATATTATTAAAAGCCAATTAGTCATTTATATCTATGCACTAGAAAAACATCTTTTACGTAAATATCTTGAAGACACCATTATTTAGAACAGCAGATATTCCTAGGTGGGGGGAAAGGCAGTGTGAGCAGGAGAGGTTAGTGAAGGAGGTAAGTTTCATCTGCTTGTAGTATTTTGTTTCTTATCTAGCAGGCAAGAAAATGGTAAATTATTATGGATCTTCATTATAATATTCTTTATAAAAGGTAGAAAATGTCCCTGTAGTTTTCAATGTATGCAGAAACCATAAATTCTCAAATTTTAAAATTCAAAATTATTTCTACAATTAACCATTATACATTTACAAATTTGATGTTATTTCAAAACAAAAATTCAAGTTTTAAGCATATTTTTGAAAACATGTTGTAATACCTTTAATATCGGAAGAATTTCCAGGATCCCTTTTGGGGTCTCAAGTAATTCCTCAGTCCCTTTTCTTAAAGATATGTCTGAAAAAGAAAGAATTGAAAGGGGGGAGAAAGGGAAGAAGGAGAAGGAAGAGAAGGAAGAGAAAAAAAGGAAATGAAGGAAGAGGAAGAGAAGAGACCAAGAAAAAGGGAGGAACCAAGGGAAAGAAGGAAGGACAATAAGAATGAAAGGAAGAAAGAGAAAAATGGAAATATAGCAATGAGTCATAATCATAAAAAATTATGCTAAGTTTGTTATCTTTTTAATTACTCATTATCTTAGAAATGATTCAACACTTTAGAATTTGACTGAATACCAAATTGTTTCTTCCATTTAATTAGAGTTTTTCTTTATATAAGGCAATTTAAAAGCATATTTCAATATAATAATAATCTTGTTTATCAACAAGGTAATATCATGGTGAAGAGATTGGTCTTTCTATATATTCCATAAATTCCATTTAAAAGCATTCAAAAAATAACAGCATAGAAGCTTTATGAATTTGAACCAATATCAGAGAAGGCTAGTTAGAATTAGAAGAATATAAATGATAAATATTTATATGGCAATGCTAGTTTCCTATTTTAAAATCTATTTAATAATCCAAACTAAACAATGTATTACTTAACAATCAATAAATATCTTGAAGGAGATTTTTGTAACTATTAATAATGTAGAAGAATGACTTGTACTTTATGTTTTATGTGCCAATAAGGTGATGGGAATGACATTCTTAGTTATAACAATTTCTATATCTAAATAGGAACAACCCCTCATTACATAAATATAGAAGTTTTCCAAGTTTATAAATGGATTAAGCTCCAAAACTGATTGGTTCTTTTGAAATGAAACATTTTAATAAAGAATCAATACCTCAAATTGTATTTATTCCATTTATAATCAAATAGTATAAAACAGTAGTCTCCCAACAGTAATTAGTAAATAAAACAATAAAGTTGAATAAGAAATAAACATTTTAATAAAGTAATCATTGGGCCTTTTGCTTCCAGTGATGGATAATCTGGAAAAGTTCTCCTGGCTGGAGAAAAGCTGGAAAATACATTCTTTACATCTACAAAGTGAGAAGATAGTGAAAAAACAAATACAGTGCCAGGATTTTGGGAAGGGAAGATGTGAGGAAAAAACAAAAACTGTTTTCCTTCTGCTCCCTCACCACAACAATCAACACAGATTTCTGTGACCAAATGTGTAGCAGGGAGGTTCCATTTTCTGCACACACCCATGGTGTTTCCATTTTCTGCACACACCCATGGAGTTTCCATTTTCTGCACACACCAATGGAGTTTCCATTTTCTGCACACAAGCAATCAATTCTGCAGAATTGGACACTTGTTCAATTCCAACACTATCTACCTGGAGAGATAGTATCAAATCTCACAGGTTGAAGATTCAGTTTCACAAGACTGCCTCCCATTTCCAGTGCCGATTGCAGTGCCAGGTTGGTCTTACCTGTGTTTCTGACCACTGGCTATAAATTGAGGTTTCCCTGACCCCCTCCTTGGGTTGAATTTATTTGCTAGAGCAGCTCACAGAACTCAGGGAAACAAGTTTTATCATAAAGCATATTACAAAGGATACAGATAAACAGATACATAGGGCAAGGTATGGCGGAAGGGGTACGGAGCTTCCATGTCCTCCTTGGGCATGCTACCCTCCAGGAACTTTGACTTGTTCAGGTATCTAGAAGTTCTCTGTACCCTGTCCTCTTGGGGCTTTCATGGAGACTTCACCGGATAGGCACAGGCAAAAAAAAAGTGTGATCTAATACTAATTAATAGACTGAGTAGGGAAATCCATTGCTGTGGTTTGAATATTTGTCCCTCCAAAACTCATGTTGAAATTTAATCCCCAATGTGTCAACATTGAGAGATGGGGCCTTTAAGAGGTAATTGGCTCATAAAGGTTCTGCCCTCATGAATGGATTAATCCATTAATCGTGGTAGATTTATGCATTAATGAGTTCTAATCAGAGTGGGACTGGTGGCTTTATAAGAAGAGGAAAAGAGATCTGAGCTGGCATGCTCGGTCCTCGTGCCACATGGTGCCCTGCACAGCCTCAGGACTCTGCAGAAAGTCCCCACCAGCAAGAAGGCCCTCACCAGACACAGCCCCTCAGCATTAGACTTCTCAGCCTCCAAAACTAGAAGAACTAAACTCCGTTTCTATATAAACTAACAGTTTCAGGTATTCTGTTATAAGCAACAGAAAACTAAGACACCCATCAAGGCCTGTCTGTTCAGATTCTTCTTGGCCTCTCTGTGCAGCATTCCTTCCTCCCGGGTACAGGGCAGGACCCCTTCTGAAATGGGGTTGGTCTCAAGACCTACAATCAGACAAGGTAGGTAAAAGAATTTCTTTATGGCCAGCTCCAAGACAGAAAGGAAGGGGAAGATTAGATTACATTTTTAGTTTCTATGACCAGCCTTGGAGAGAAAAAGGAGCAGGTGAAAGGAAAAAAAGAAGAAACTCAAAGAAAGAGATTCTGTTTTCTAAGATGTGCTTCTTCTGAGGCCTAAAGCACCCCAACATCATAACAAAAGACTGTATTTCACCTTTATAGCTCTGAAGCTGCTCTGGAGCTCCTTCAGAAACCAAGGACAAAAAGCCAAATACTTTAACAAAGGATATGCTTATTGTTTTAGTCCCTTAGGAAATGGCAAGGACTATGGAATTGTGTATTTACACACAAACAACATGGAATTTGAACTGTGTGGTTCTACTTATATGAAGATTTTCTTCCCCCTCTTTCACCCTTGAGACAGCAAAACCAACCCATTCTCTTCTTCCTCCTCCTCAGCCTTTCAATGTGAAGACAATGAGGATAAAGACCTTTGTGATGATCCACTTCCACTTAATAAACAGTAAGTATATTACATTTTCTCTTCTTTATGATTTTCTTAATAACATTTTCTTTTCTCTAGCATACTTTATCATAAGAATACAGTATATAATACATATGACATACAAAATATATGTTAGTCAACTATTTCTGTTATCAATACGACTTCCAGTCAATAGTAGGTTATTAGTAGTTAAGTTTTTAGGGAGTCAAAAGTCACTTGCGGATTTAGCGTCAGTGCTCCTAATTCCCACATTGTTCAAGGGTCAGCTGTGTGTGTGTGTGTGTGTGTGTGTGTGTGTGTCTATACAGGCTTGAAATAAATAGCTTGAAAAGGAAGTAAGTAGGAGAGGAACTGTTAGAGATTGGGGAGATTTAATAGACATGTTATGAAAATACAATACATGAGCCCTGTTTGGATTCTGATTGGAACAAACCAACTTTAAGAGACATTTTTTAATACAACTGTGGACATGGGAATTATTACTCATTTTTGTAAGGTATTATAATAATGGCATTGTGGTTTTCTATTAAAAAAATACTTATCTATTAGATAGGTAAATACACACATGCACACACACACAGGGGTGGGGGGAAGGGTATTTGCTGGTAAAATGACATGATGTCTGCTTAAAAACACACCGAGGCAAGGGCGAGGGAAATGTTGCAGGGAGAGATGAAATAGGATTAGCAAGACGTTGATAATTATTAGTGCTGGATGATGCATACATGGTGACTTATTTCATCTCTCTATATTTGAAATTCTGCCTACTAAAGGTTTTAAAAAGAAAAAAACATTTGAAGACAGGACATTTTTAAAATATGACTTCAGGGCACTGATCGTGTGAGATAGCCAGAGGCCTCTAACCTATGGTTCTCAAACTTCGATGTATCACATTCACTGGGGAAGCTAATAAAGACTAAAAAGGTTCAGGCTAGCTAAGGCAGGACAGAGGCTGGGCCTTGCTCTTTTAACAAGTTCCCAGGTGATACTTATACCGATCACAGTTTCAGAACCATGGCTCTAAAACTCTATCTGCAAAGCCACACTCAACAACCAAGGACAGGTACAGCCAGATTAGATTATCTCTGGGAAAACAATTACTTTATTACAAAGCATTCACTTTTCAGATATACTCCATAAGTGGGGTGAAACAACCACCATGGACACCCCCAGATTATTCTCTACATATGGGTTACCCAGTGAAACAGATAGGTCAGGGCTTCAACCACAGGAAGAACAACAAGCAAGGAGGTCAGAGCATCAGGCCATCCTTTGAGAGAAGACATCTTCTGGAATGAGAGGAGAAGGATGGAGACTAGAAAGGGGCCAGGACAGGAAGAAAGGGGCAACGTGAGGGAAAAGAGGGCAAGAAGAGGAAGAAGATAAGAAGAAAGGGAAAAGAAGAGGGGAAACCGAATAAACAAAGAAGAATTTTCAAAGGAGGGTATTAGAAGAAAAAAGAAAATGAAAAAAAGAGATAAAAGGTAGAAGGATGTTGATCTGTTGAACGAATATTTATCTGAGCTGCTACTCTGTGTTGGACAATAAGGTGGGTGCCAAGGATACAAGATTGGCCACATATGCTCTCTTCCTTCAAGCATTCACTCTTGTGGGAAATGAGAGAGGAGGAAAAACAAACGAAGATAAAAGAGAGAAAAGAAAGGAAATAGGGAGAAATGAGAAAGGGGAGAAAGAGAGGAATAGGTGATAATTAGGAATGAAGATGGGGAATACATGAGTGATGAGAAGGCAAAAGGAGACTTGACTGTCACTGAGTCACAGCATATAACCTTCTTTTCTTAACATCCACTTGATTAAGCCTATATTATCTATCTCTGATTATAAATCATCAATGAAGCACAATCCCGAAATGCCCTGTTTCCATTAACAAAGTTATCCTGTATTCTAAATTATACTTATACATTTATATTGGTATACGTGTATATTAATAATCTCATAATTTTTCATCCAACATTTTACCTGGAGACTTTTTAAATTTTCTTCCTGGGTTTCCCAAACACTCCAATATTTCACTTAATCGTAACGTGACCTCTGCCACTACCACAATGTCAATGTCTTCCATTTTACAGCAGTGAATTACCTCATTTATCTGCCACAGAAGATAAATCCACTAAAAAGAGAAAATATACAACAAAATCAATTAAAAGCATATTATTACATTGTAGATAGAGTCATATTTTTCAAAACTTAGTATTTCCTTGAAATCACCATCTTCTAATCATATGGAAATGTTATACAGGTACCTGCTCCTTATTAATGCCTTAATTGCAAATAATATAAAACTCAGCAGTCCTTAAAAAAATGATATAAATAATCTGTTTATATAAATTCATAAAGCAAATTCACTTACGTTTATAGTCTGTATATTCATAGCCATAATGGCAAATTTATCATGTTACTTTTATACATCAGTAAATATTATCTGTATCCTCAAAGTTCTCACTCTCTCTTCAAAGTAGCTTTTATTATCACTATCAACATCCTCCAAATTAGAGAAGAGAAAGCAGGTGTTTCAGACTCCACACTAGGTACTTTAGAAATTAGCTTTTATGCTTATATCTCCAAAGTTTAGAACATAAAACCAACCATCACACTTTGAGACTTAAGATGATAAAACAATATTTATGCACTCACATTATTACTTAAGCGAGTGCATGATAAAAATCACACCTATGCATCCCAGTGTAGCTAATCTTAGGAGGCCTCAGAATCACCAGAGATAAAATATTTGTTTTTACTAAAATATTTTCTCCTAAGTTTCCAGGTTATAACATACAGATGCTCAACTTTCTCCCTCTCATGAAATAGCTCTTTTAAATAGTCTAAATATACAATTGCAGGGGGGAGGAAATGGAACTACTTACTTATTTGTATTCTCTATTATTATTCCTCTTATTGAATTTATCCAAGCTCATGTGACTTTAGACATACTATATTTATTCCTCCCTTAAAAGCCTGAAACACCTCTCCACTCCCCAAAACAACATTAGGACAGGGATGCAGGGAACACACATTGAAAGAAAGGCTCATTTGTCTACAAAGAGTATCTTCTTAATACATACGTAAACAAATGATGGTCGTTACGTTGGTGAATAAACTGGGAAAATTTGGATTTGAAATGTTTATGGCAACTTGAATTAGCAATAACAAAAAAACATGTGAAAAGAAACAAAAAAGGAATACTTTGTTAGTACTGATTTTGTGGGCAAATTTTGCATAGTCATTTCCGGACATATTGATCCGCTGAATTCCTGACTTGCACTTCTGCCATAGGAACATGATTATGTCCACGACAATTTCTTTGTCAGGCTGGACATCCTGAAAATAAAAGTGACAAAATAAATGAGTAAGAATAATCAGGTATGTGTATATAACATTTACTGTATGCCAGGTGACACCCTAAGAGCTGTATATATACTAACTCATTTAATCCTTATACTGACCCTAAGAGGTGAGTACTACTATAATCGTCCCCATTTTACAAATGAGCAAACAAGAGCAAGTGATTTTTCCCAAGATGAAATGACTAGAAAGTAGCAGGTCAGAGGGACTCAAACTCAAATTGTCTAGCAGACTTCTCAACTCTTAGGAATGTTCTATGCTCTTCAGCCTCTCTAAAAATAGAAGTCCCAAGCATTTTTTAGGAAAGTCTATAAAACAATTTACTTCCATTAAACTTTGAAATTTATATATGCTTTTCTCTTTCAAAAATTCTTGCATCAAAATAATAAAGAATTGGGACAGGAGGGAGATGAACTAGTAACCAGATACGGAATAAGGAGCTGGGAAAGGGTAGAGACAAGAAGGAGAGCAGAAACTAAACAGAACTTCACATTGGGTATCAATGAATGATCCAAAATAAGTATGTGTTCTCTCACATCAAAGTTACTTGGCTCTTTTCAAAAGAAAACTAAAGTTACTCATTATATCTGAACTAGAAATATAATAAGTTTTTGATTCAAACATACCAAACTTTGAGCTCTTTTGTGGCCGCTCTATGACTTAATTTGCATATATAACACCTTAGGACAATGCTTGAGAACATCATAGAGGTTAGTACTTGATTGAATTGAACTAAGACATACATGACTTTTAAAAAAACAGATAAATAAATGAAAGTTCCTTACCCTTTTAAACCTTGATTACTATTTTTTAGTTTAACTCTCCCACTAGAATAATTCCATTTGCTGCTAATCACTTTTCTCTTGAAAATTAAATACCTGTCACAGGTTATAACATATTCCAATAAACCCAGAAGAAATGAAAAATGTTAGAATGGTGGAACCTCTCAAGTCTCTTATTGTGTTTCACTTACCTGAGCAAAAGCTAATATCATGCTCTATAATTATGGTTTTCAAACTTTCTTTGTAACAATAAAACCAAATTCTCAAATGAAATTCCATCAGAATCCCAATACCATATACAAAACTAATCAAAACAGGTTAGGGTGCTACTACTTAAAGCTGGGCTTCCAAAGAACCTCAGAGAAGCTCTGGGAATCCCTGGGAATTCTGTTTGATAACTATTACTGTACTAGTTTTCCCTAAACATTCATATCCACATTTAGGCCATTTCTAAATACTGGCCATTACATATAAAATGACTTCCAATAATAACCAGGCTTTGTTCTCATGGACTGAACAGCAGTATTTTTTTTTTTTTTGAGACAGGTCTCACTCTGTCACCCAAGCTGGCATGCAGTGGTGCAGTTATAGCTCACCAAAGCCTCACACCTAGGCTCAAGTGATCCTCCTGCCTCAGCCTCCAGAGTAGCTAGGACTACAGGCACTTGCCACCATGCCCAGCTAATTTTTTACTTTTTGTAGAAATGGTGTCTTGCTATATTGCCCAGGCTTATCTCAAACTTCTGGCCTCAAGTGATCCTCTTCCCTCAGCCTCCTAAACTGCTAGGATTACTGGCATGAGCCACTGCACCCAACCAAAAAGCAGTATCTCATTAAACATATTAACTCTCATTTAAACCACTGCCTCGTTTTTTTCATTATTAGAAATATAGCTAGTCTGGGAATTTCCCAAAAATGAACAGACATCCAAAATAACAATAATAAAAAGAAACTTTAAATCACAATCAGAATCTAACTCAATCTGATATTCTAATGATTAAACAATATAGAATTGTAGCAAGGTGCAATTCCTGCGATATTTTAAATCTGGCCCTAAATTAGGCATAATAACCTCCTTCCACACTGTTAAAAATTATTCAGACTAGCATCTCACCTGAGAAGAGGTGCAGACACAGAAATATAAGGTTGCTGCCAAATGGAAAACATCATCTGAAAATCCAAAAGTCTTCAAACAATTATCTAAATTCACAAAGTAGAGGAAAACAAAACAAAAAAGTCAATTACAAAATTTCAAATAGAAAAAGCACAGAAACACAGAAACTCTACAAAAATGACACAAATGATACATGGGCAAATGCCATGTCAATAAGATAAATTAAATGCTTCTATATGAAAATAAATCTAAGCGGTCCTAATCCAACTAAAATAGACTATTATTTTCATTAATTCACAATATGTATGCCAACTATGTCCAAAAAGACATTGAAGAGGCTTATAATATTAAAATACACATAAAATATGGTCGTTGAAAGAAAAATAAACATAATATTGTCACTCTATGAATTAGTATTAAACGTGTTTTGGGGACAGGATTTGTCTTAAGAGTTTTACAGAGCTTTGCCCTGAAAGAATATGTGAACGTGTTGGTTTGCATTTCAAATGCTGATACACTCGGAAGGACGTCTCTGAAAGGCAGTAGCGGCTGTATCCCACGAGGCGCCGCATTTCTCAGACCTAAAGAATTGGATTTGCTTTGTAAAGCACAAGTGAATCTGTTAAAAACAATAGGCTGAGAGCTGACAATGGAGTGCCCTCCGGAACAAACAGCTTCGCAGAAACAACAGCTTCCCAAATGGCTAAAAGCAAAGCTTTTGTTTAAACCACTCTAGACTACCTGTCTCCATTCACGATAACCTAATAAACATGGAGCTTGCATATCTCTGTTTAACCCCTCTGTTTAAATGATAAACTTACCTTAGAATTTAGAAATTAACCTTTGAAAGACTTTGTAACCGTTTGCTCACGTAAATAGAATTAGTTAAAGAATCTGT
>CAUYSK010012053.1:0-28222 GCA_963575035.1 Avahi laniger | reverse complement strand
GTTACAGAAGCAGATAGCATTCATTAGATCGAAGGCCATTCTTTAAGCCTGGTATAATTGTAACTATTAACAGCTTCTACAGGAGTAACTATTTCTCTACATTTTAACTCTTTCATGAACCTACCAGGAGCCTACTACACCCAGTCTGTTTTCATGTGGCAGCCAGAGAGATTTTTTCCAAAATGCAAATCTGATCCTGTTTCTCCTCTGCTTTACGTCTTACCCATTAGTCTCTGGTAAAGACCAGAGGCACGGTGTGGCCCCAAGGCCGAGCATGGGCTGCTCCCTCTCCCCATTCCCGTCTCCACTATGCCCAAGGGCCTTCTTTCAGTGCCACACTCGTGCCACAGGGCCTTTGCACATGCTGCTTTCTTCCTCTCTTCACCAGGTTGATGCTGATTCAGATCCTAACTCGAGCATCAACTCTTGAGGGAAGCCCTTCTTAACCTGAAACTGTAACATACCACCGTGGTTGTGTAGAGCTATGAGAATAAGTGTTCACAGATACAATTAATTTCTGTCTTCTTCTCCTAGGGCATAAGCTCCACAGAGACAGACCATGTCCACTTTACCTCTGTAAACAGTCCAGGAGCCAGCACATAATGGCCTGCACGTCAAATCCAGCCCTCTGCCCATTGTTCTCAATAATGCTTTTATTTTGGAGCAAAGCTACACCCGTGTGTTTATGTATTGTCTATGGCTGCTTTTGCCCCACAAGAGTTGAATAGTAGCAACAGAGATGATATGGCCCTCAAAGCCTAAAATATTTACTTTACAGAAAAAGTCTGCCAACCCCTGCTCTAGCTGGAGCGCCATGCCTAGCAGAAAGCAGGCACTCAACGCAAATTTGTTAAGTCAGCGTAGGCAGGCAAGCTGAATAAATGAGCTTCTAGTAGATCCCCGTGTCTGCTCAGTGAGCGCCTCGAATGGGCCCTCTCTGGGGCAGCTCTGGCCACCTGCAGACCTGCACTGGAGGCCGCGGGACAGTTGACAACATGCTGGCCCTCTTGCTCTTCCCCAGGAGTGGGAATCCTTAAGTTTCCTTGAGTTCCCAGCCCACGGCTCACTCCAGACAAGGAGGGGGCCTTTCATCGGACTATGGGGACCTCGTTCCTGGTGCCGCAGAGCCTGGGAGATCCTTGCTGGCCAACCAGCACCGGCAGGACACTGTCGCAACCCTCCTCACGACAGCCCAAACGGAAGAACAGGGAATTCCAGAGCCACCCCCAGGGAACACAGGGGTGAGGGGTGACTCCATGGATCCAAAGAAGCAGCACCCACACAGCAGGGGTCGTGGGTGGGGGAACCACAGCAGAACCACACCACAGCGACAGAACCCAAGGAGAGGAAAAAGAAGAGGAAGGAAAAAACCGGTGAGCTCTGTCTGGTTCTCCTCTGGGTCCCTGCAGCTGAACACCACCACTTCCCACAGGAAACCTCTGGCTTGGTCAACCCTGCCTCCCGAGGCCTGAGCACGCCTTGTTCAGAGCCCCTGGGAGTTCGGCCTTGGTCAAACAGCGTCCTACACCAGTCCTTGTGCGCATGAGGTTACGCTACACCCGGTCCTCCCTCTGGGCAGGGCCTGCTTTACCCTCCTCCTGCCCCGTCACCAGACCCCTCCAGCTCTAACCCCGGGGTTGGGAAAGCACAAAGCCCCGCACACAGGAGGTGTCTCAGCAAACGCCCGGGAAGGGCCTCGGAATGCACCGATCCCTGCTGCTCTGCCCCGGACTCCTGAGATGCCGCCGCCCCTCTCCCTGTCGCCAGGCCTGTGACCTGTATGCACCCTGCCACCTTTCTTCTTCTCTGTCTCTGCAGGGCCTGGTCAGCACACTGCAAACCGGCCTGGGGGGGACGAGGAAAGCGGTACCCACCGCCAGCCCTGTGGGCCACCAGACCCCAGGGGGGCTGCTTCTGGAGCTGCCATCCTGGGAAATCTTGAAGTCGTGAAGTCGCCACCCCCTTTTATGGGTGGGGGACGACTCCAGAGGCTTAATACTCATAAATAAGTTGTCAGAGATTCCCACGGCAGTGACAAAGCTGTCTTCAGGCTGGAGCGTGCAATGTGGCAGGAACAGAAACGCGACGCGAGCACCTACACCGAAGCACGGGCGTCCAGAACCCCGCAGAGCTGGCGCGGGAGAACGTTTCCGGCTCCTCACTCGTGGGTGCTAGACGCAAGCGTCACGTGGCCTTACTAGAGAAGGGTTTGCAGATTTAGTTCTCAGATGTTTTGTTAAGATCCACGGAAAAGAGAACGAATACTCCTGAGCAAAGTCCAAATCGCTGTTCCAAGGATTCTAGAACAAACTCTTCCACCTGCGTCTTCCCGGGTCCCTGGCAGCTCTGAGACGGAGAGCGCACTGGGGGGTCTGTGGCGGTGGCACCTTCCCGGCCCCACTGCCTTGCTGTGCCCAGGGCCCAGGGTCTTTCTTCTCTGCTTTGGCCCCTCCAGCTACAAAGATGGGGCCGATACTGGCTCCTGTCACCACACGGGAATCTGCTTAGAAGAGCAATCTTTTGAAATAGGCTTGATGGCTATACTAATTTGCCAGGGCCGCCACCACAAAATACCACAGACTGGGTCGTTTAAACAACAGGAGCTTATTTTCTCACAGTTTTAGAGGCTGCAGGTCCAAGACCAAGGGCCGGCAGGTTTGGTTTATGCTGGGGCCTCTCTCCTTGGCTTGCAGGTGGCCGCCTCCTTGCTGTGTCCTCACTCGGTCCTTCCTCTGCGTGTGGGAATCCCTAGTGTCTCTCTGTGTGACTTCTGGCTACTTGGACACGGTCAGATTGGATTTGGATCCTCCCTTGTGATCTCATTTTTAACCGTAATGACCCCTTTCAAGGCCCTCTCTCCAAATCCAGTCACATTCTGAGGCACTGGGGGTTAGGGCTTCGACATACAGATTTGGGGAGGCACGAGCCAGTGCTCAGCCGCAGCTCTCTAGCAAAGGAGCCCAAGAACAGGCTTTGCCAGGTCACGGCAGAACTAAGGCAATCAGGGGACCATCCTTCCGTGGACACCTCTCTTCGTCACTCAGTGGCAAGTTCGTCTGCCTGTCCTCAGAGGTCGTTCTTTTGCAGAAAGCTGAATAAAAATTCATAACCCAAAATATCTTATGTTAACTGGATTTCCACTTATTCATTTTTAACAAAGACCCTCCCTAAAAACAGACAGACAAACCAATGATGATGACAATAATAACAGACACGGTAAACTAACCAACAACCAACCAAACCCAGCAAAACTATTTTAACTTAAAATAGGTTAAAGTTGAAAAACATTCTTTTAGACCTGCAATGGAATTCTGAATTATAGTACATAGCCTTTACAAAATATGTTTTTGCTTAACGTTTTTACAGAGCTTTATAAATCAGTCTCAAGAGGCCGTGGACTATGGTAAGGAGTCCAATTTTACGGGTGGACCAAAACTTTGTTACCAATAATATAACAGACTAAAGACAATAGCTCTCCCAGAAGAAGCCAGGTCCAAGAAAAGTAGACAATTGAGAGGCATCAAAGGGTGATCTTATTTAATTCACAATATATTTGTCTTCAGAGACTACAAACTGATTGCACAGAGGTGGCAGGCGTGAGAAAAAATAAATGTGCCCCCGCCCCACTCCTGTTTTGACAAGTTGTCAAACTGAGCATAAAGCCCTTAGCTCTCTTTAATGGAAAGGCTCAGTGGAATTTGATGCCAAAGGCCAAGGGGTTGCCAGCCTGGCTGTTTAACCCACCCTCCACACTTGGCATCTGGCACAGTGTCTGGTGGGCAGGAAGCTCTGAGAAATATTTGTTGCATAAAATTTTTACAAAAACATACTCACTGTGGAAGAGATCTGGGCGGGGGAGATTGGATCAAAATGCAAGAACGGAGGGATAGCGGAAATTACAGAGAAACTATGAGCGGAGCATTTAACAGTCACGAGAGATTGTGCAAATGAAATAACTAAATCATTTATTCAGTCTTCTGATAGGATTATATAAGGAAACAGAAAAAGCTGACTAAATAACTGCCTTAAAATGTATAATCTGCATCTTTTTAAAAATAAAACTGGGATTTTGTAAAGAATGTATAGCAAAGTTATGCAAACCATCAAGACTATATATTTTATACACAAATTTAAATGGAGTCTGCCTGGGGGTTTAAATAAAATCCATCCTACTAAGCATAAAAATAAAATTCTTTTAAAAACAATTACTCTATGAAATAAAGAATAAACATAGTAGTTTAATCTTTAACTAAGCTCATCCCACAATATAACCCATGAAGTCTCCTCTCTGTGTGGATGGGGCAGGACGGCAGGGAGAGGGAGGGGGGCTCCGAGGCTTAGGAAAAGGCCGCGTCAGATCCCGAGGGGTCTGGGACGAGGGTAGGGATTTTGGACTTTCTCCTCTGGCAAAGGGAGCCAGTAAAGGTCTTAAAGAAAGAACTGTCTCCATCAAATTTGTATTTCAAAAGATGACCCACAGGTTAAAAGCCTCTGATGAAAAAAGTAGCCAAACAAGGGTTGGGGAACCCGCTAGGTCCTTAAGTGCAGCCTTTTGACTGAATCCAAATTTTGCAGAACAAATCCTTTTATTAAAAGGGGTGCAGCAGAGAAAGACGAAGCTTTTCTTCTTCCTTTGGTGCCTAAAAAGAAGAATCTTGAAATCAGAAGGCTGCAGGCTCCCCACCCCAGCACGGCTGGTCTCCTCATTTGTGGTCTTCAATGTGCTCTTAAGACAGCGAGTGGACCTCGGGTGCCATGTACGGGGCTCACTGCCCTGGTTTCAGATGCTGTAAAATCCCCTCAGCAGAGAACGTTGCCTCAAATGCAGTTCCAAAGCCTCTTTCTTTCTAAATAAATGCAGGTTAAAAAGAAGTGCTAGAGTTTGCCAATTGTGAGTTACCAGTGAGCCTGAATTTTCTTCTTAAAAAAAAAAAGCAAAATACCAAGTTCCTCTTATTTTATGATCTTGCTTTTTCTAAATATTCATATAAGGTGACCTTTTCAAGGCACCACCTGGAACTGAAAACATGCCGGTAATAAATCGTGTTTCTCTGGCTTAATTGAAGCAGTGCCTTCCCCGTGAGTCAGGGCCGCCAGCTTCCATTGCTCAGGGTGCCCAGAGAAGCAGAGCTCAGCACGCACCCCGGGGCTGCCAGAACCCAGCCGGGGCTCTGGCTCCAGGGGGACTGTCCCCCGTCTACACTCTCAGCAAGGGTGCTCCTTCAAGGCTGCTCTTGCCCCGGAATCCCCATACGGCAGACAGGAAAATGCTGCATCCCACAGTTCCATCGTCAACAGTATTTTTGAAAAGTCTCAATATGGGAGATGCGCTATAAGCAAAGTCCCAAAGTTTCAGAGAAATCCTGCCTGGCTGCTGCTGCGTTTTCCTGTTACGCAGCGCAGGTAATTCTGGGGCAAAAGGCACAGCTTGACTGACATGGCGAGTGAGCCGCGGTGGGGTTCCGTCGACCAGCTGGTACCGGTGGAGCTGGGGAGGGTTTGCCTGACAATTTTCAGAGACACTGTCTGGACCCTCAAGTCAGCAAGAGAACACTGTAGGCATAGACAAGAAACATTCCTAAAATTTACTTTGACTTATTTTTCATGAAACCACTCCTATAAAAGCAGACAACACAGTTCTTGTTCTTTAGAAGTTTACAGTCTCTCAGGGGAGGCAAACCCAGACATGGAAAAGTCATAAAACACACAAAGAAACCACAGTCCCAGCATAAGTGGAGCGGTCACACAGAGGGCCGCTCTAGCGCTCGAGTTGTGTGTGTGTTTGGGGGAGGGAAGGTGGTGACCGGAGTTTACCAACAGGGCCCACTTACTGCCCTGAAGTTCTACCACCCGGAGACAGAAAGAAGCCTGCTCCAAATCAAAGCCAGGGAGTATGTCGGTGCTCAGGGATCTTATTTTCCTATATTCTGTCCTGCGATCTTTCTGGATGTGTTCACATCATTTTTACAGTGAATGATACTGACATGAATGCCTTACTGTACATCAGTGCATGAGAGACACTTCTACAGAGAGCAGCAATGGGGACGGTGCATCCTTTCAACGAGGGCTGTGACTATGCTCGGAGTAAAAACGTTGAGGGTGCAGAGGGGTGCCCGACAGCACGAGTAACCAGGTGGTTACCCTCCAGGGGACGTTCCCGGAACTATTTCAGGGGCAGGTGTCACTCTTCTCAACTTCCTACCCAGCGGTGAGCCAGCAAGCCACGGGGCCAGTTTTCTGGGTCAACTCCAATCCCTTCTACTCTGCCCGCGGACTTAAGAAAGCCCGAGGAGTAAAATGGATTAATGCGCCAGTCCGCAATCCCTCTGCCTCCCACCTGGAGGACACCCTGGACACTCACAGGGGACGAAGCCACCACCAAGAGCAGCCCGTGGCCAGGGTTTAGGAAAAGCTGCTTTCGCTGGAAGCTGCAGGGAAAACAAAATTTCTGCTCCATTAAGGGCAGAACCTCCGAGCCCAAAGAGGGGGCACAAGACTGCTGTGGTGAGAGGGGGGTACAGAAGGCTCTAGACTTGGGTGAGAATTTGCAGTGCACATGGAGGGCTCCCCCATCCTGGGACACAGATGCAGCCCACAGAAAAGGGCTATGCAAACTGCAACGTTTGCTGTGGGAATGAAAATAGACAGGCGGGGGCCCCCAAACAGAGCTATGAAGGTCTTCAGGGAAGCCCAGGACAAGAAAGAGAGTAAAAACTCACGTCTACTGAGCCCTTCCTGTGTCCCAGGCACAGTGTGAACCCAGTGGGCCCTACGGAATGAGCATAGGAACTGTCTTCGTGTTAAGATGGGCAAACAGACACAGAGAGGTTAAGTCACCTGCCTAAAACCACACAGCCAGTAGGCTGTGGAGCCAGGATTCAAGCCCAGTCAACTGCCTTCAGAGACAACTTTTAAAACATTTACTTAGTTTATGCTAAGTGAAAGAATCCAGTCACAAAAGACCACGTTATTATAAAATTCCACTCATATGGATTGTCCAGAACAGGGGCCTCTGCAGAGACAGTAAGCAGATCAGCGGTTGCAAGGTCACGGGAGGGAAAATGGGGACTGACTGCTAACGGGTAGGGATTTCTTTTTGAGATGATGAAACTGCTCTAAAATTGGCCGTGGTGATGGTTGCACATACCTGTGAATATATTAAAAACCACTGAATTGCACAACTTAAATGGGTGAATTGTAAGGTACGTGAATTATATCTCAATAAAGCTGTTATTATTATTATTGGATTTAGTTAAAACAAACCTCCTGAGGGCAAACCAGAGAATATACAACTCTGCTGTCCCCGGGGACCTGGGGAGACAACTTTACTTGAATGGGAAATGGATCCAAAAGGAAAAATGGGAGCAATGCCTGTTTTCTTAGAGTCTTCCAGCATCGGAGCTGCTAACTGAACCCTTAGGCCTGCAGCCCCTCGTGCTCTGCAGAGAAGAGGTCAGGCCCCCTAAGGAACTGCAGGACCCGGGCTGCACCGGGACGCTGGCCTCCCGACCGGTCTCACAACTCGGCTCCTGGAGAGCACCGTCAGGTTATCAAATATGAATTAAGAAGACATAAGATGTGCAGGCCAAAATCCAAGCTACAGAAAAACAATCCTGACCCTTCATGATCCTGCGAAGTTGAGTGAACCCTGGGGCCTGGCGGCACGTCCTGCCCGGCTGAGCAGCGGCGTCACCCAGGAAATCTTGGGAGAGTCATGTTCTGTGTCACCGAGAGGGGAGATGAAAGCTCCAGGACAAGGCCGGCACTGGAGTCACAATTAACTGGCTTCATGTTCCTCGGCTTGTGTTGTGAATTGTAGAATTGTTTTCCCTGGTATTTGTCACATTGAGGACGTGAGCCGTTTAATTGGCGATCAAGCATGCCGCTTGAGATGTCAAAGGACTGTCTTCGTCAAGAAGCAGCTCTGTTAAGCAGAGGCCCCACGAGTTAATGGCTGCGTCCCTGAGTCGGCCAGGGAGCCCTGGCTTGAGCACGGAACCAAGCCAGCCAAAAGAACTGGGGCTTTTGTTTATGCAGAGCCTTGCCAGATAGCACCTGGGTGCTGAATTCCGCAGTAGAGTTCACCTGTGGGCTTCCAGAGGGCTTGGTCCTCCCTGCTTCCCATCCAAGCAATGCTTTCTGAGCAGCTCAGGTGCACGGGCTCATTTGAGATGGGAAATATTGTGCCGAAGGTCCCCCAATGAGATAGAACACTTACACTGATGGCCCCCACTAATGGCCTCCCTGTATCCATGTCCTGTGCCCTGTAACTTTGTAGTAGCCTTTGCACTGTGACCCTGAGCGTGACCATGTGACTGGCTTTGGGAAAATGCATGTGCATTTCCACTTCCTCTTTTGTTTCTCAGAAATTGCTGTAGGAAGATGCTGGCCAGGGTCATCGGCGAATGAGAGACCAGCCTATCCACTGAGTGATCAGCCAGTTGACCCCAAGAATATGAGATCCCAGCTCAGATAAGCAGAGTACCCTCAGTGATCCACAGCTGACTACAGACGTGTGAATGAATCTAGCTGAGAACAGAAGCAGCAGCCAATGTATACACTAGACAAGCAACACTCCATGTCTACTGTTGAAGCCAGTGAGTTGTGGGGTGGTTTGTTATGCAGCACTGCTGTATCAACAGGTAACCGATACACCCAGTCAGTAGACATTAGATGGAGGTCATTAATCCCAGCCCCCAAAGGATTCAGAGTCAAGCTCTAAAGGTCTCCTCGTACCATACAGATACATGGCCCAGCTGACGAAAGAGAAGATGGAAGAGACAGGTTTGTCACAGGGGCCGGCCAGCCCCAGGCATGAATTAACAGGATTCTTGCGAGGCAATACAGTTCGCGGAGGTTAGACTCTGAGACCACACAGCCTGGCTTCAAATCCTGGTTCTGCCACTTCCTGTGTAATCTCTGGGAAGTTATTTAGTGTGTGGATCTGCAGACTGGCTCAATCAACATCCTCTGGGCCTTCTTCCCTATGTGCCTTCCTGTATTTCAAAGCTGAGAAGGTGACAACAACCTGTTCTGTTGCACCTCCAGGTTCTAGACGTGTTTTGGATTCTGCCAAGCAGATGTGATTGTATGTGATCTGGGAGGACAAGGAAATGAGGTGGTGGCCACATAGCTGTAGATCCTACTGTTACCTGGCAAACAGAGGCAAGGAGACCCACCAGTAGGTTTACAGGTGTGTTGAAAACAGGTGCAGATGTGGCAGAAGCAATGCAACTCAGAAGCCAGCAGTGGTTCGTGGTCACTGCTCCAGGTCCCTTGCTGGCAGCTAAGGCGGGTGACCTGAGGGTGACGTTCCTGCCATGGAGTCCTGATTCCCAGCTTCCCTGACTGTGGAAGCAGCTGTCCTGATGGTCCAGTTCTGCAGCGTTGTGTTGGCAATCATTTCTGGAGGCCGAGCTTGCATCCTGCTCCTCTCGTCCCTTCTAATGCTTTTGGAAACTCCCGGTCCCCTTTATTAATCTCCACTTAAACAGCCAGAGAGGCTTCTGTTTCCTGGCACCTGAACCATAGTAGATACCCTTAAGCCCCATGGGCCCCAGTTTCCTCATCTGTAAAGGGATAGAGATGTCAACTGCCTCAAAGGGCTGTCACAAGGATTTGATTAGACCATCCATATTAAGCACCTCAAACAGTGCCTGACATATGGAAAGTGTTTCAAATCTCACTATCCTTAGATTTGTAAATCCAGAAACCTGCTAGTGTCAGGGCACCCAGAGTTGACAGACTCTAGGGACTGGGGAACATCCAATACCTTCTGACTTGGGGACATCTTTTCTAGCCTTCAAACATGTCCTGTGCACCTTCTGGGAATGGAGAAGCCACTATACTAGTTGGACTTGAGTGTTTTCAAGGTCTTGGGCATCATACACTTTCACTCACCCAGGCATGGGTCATTTCTGTCCAGGACTTATCTTGACAGTCACATGGAATGAAATGACAGGCATCCCCAGCCTCTGATTTTCTCCAGGCCCGTAATCCCTTATCACAAGTCCTTGGGACCATATGTGTTTTGAAATTCAGATTACAAATGCCATATATCATGACACTCCCAGCAGGTTCTGGGAGAGCACCCCAGAATCAGACATAGTCGTATTTCCACAGCAAAAGGTGCAAACATTCACATCACTGAGACAAATATGGACTATAAATGGCCTCATGTCAGGTTAGGCCAGGTTTTGCTGTCAAATGATTTCCTGTTTCCAGAGCCTTTTCTGTTTCAGAATTTTGGCTAAGGGATACAGGCCCTTTGGATAAGAAATAATGATGTGACAATCGCCTAAGTGCTGAGACTGAGGGGCATGCGGTCAGCTTGGAAGGGTTATCTGGGCCAGGCCAAGGCCGTCAGCCAGGGGAGGAAGATGCAGCAGGCTGATTTGTGATGGGGAACTTTTCTATTTGCAAGGATGCTTGATCCAGTGCAATGAATGCAGGAACCTCCCAAGCAAGGAGAAAGGCGCAAAGGAATTTAGGAGACAGGAAAGCAAGGTCAATGTAGCCACCTTAGGCACAAGCAGGGCTCAGGGCTGGAGGGCCTGGGGCAGACGGGGCGTAAAGGGAATAAGGCAGCCAAGGCCTCCTGAGGTGGTGTGGCTCACGCACAGGTTAAGAGGTTATGCTGGCCCAGGGGGAAGTGTCATGAGGTGAGGCAGATACACATTGTGCAAAAATACAAGTGACCCATGGCAATGGATGCCCGCAGAAAGGTCTGCATTGGTTCCCAGGGGCGATGTAGCATTTACCCTAGGACCTGTCCATCACGGCAAGGGTGAGTCAAGGTGCAGGTGTGTTCAACAGAGTCCAAAACGAATGCCTCAAGCTGACTGGTGACGACAACATTGTCTGAACCTGTGTCAGCTTTTAAAATCCTTCCACATTTATTCCTATCTGACCTGAAATGGTAAGATTTAAAGGATGAAAGCTGCTTGACCTAGAAGCAAAGGTGTCCTTCTGCATTAGGTAAACCTGTCCAAGAGATGTTCCTTTGAAGAGTACAGTAAATCTAGCCTGAAATCAAGGACTATGCTTTGTTTACATATTTCAGCAGCACAAAACCGTCAGTCTTGTGTGATTCCCTTCCTTCCTCCCCGTTTTCAAGAATATATACTCCAAAACATCTTGCAAAGAAGCACATAATTTAAAAACACAGAAGTAAAATAATGTCAGGAAATCTGGGTAAATACAGACAAAATAAGATAAAATCAGGAGTGAGAGAATGGTCTAGTGAATTCTCAACGCGTTTGATTTTCACAGGGTTTTTCCTTAGCACATGCCTCAATATAGGACCACGACTTGTCACTGAGTGTTGTTCATCAAAAGCAATTCCGCAGGAAGCCAAAATGGTACAGATTGGTACACAGTACCCTGGTAGGCCAATGTGGTCCAGGAAGAGATTTCAGAATGTCTACCCCTGAGGAATGGATGTGTAGCTCCTCCATGCTGCAGGCTAAGTGCTCAGTCATGGGCTTTCACCATGGGGTTGGGCTGGATCTGGGCTGCGGAAGAACATGACAGGGACAGACTGTCCTCCCTTCCTCCGGGTCAAGGTGATCTTCAAGAATCTCAGGTCTGACAGATCAATGGAACAGAATAGAAATTTGGCAAATAGACCCAAGTGCATGTGGAAATTTGGTATATGATAAAGGTGGCATCTCTGACATTTGGGGGAAAAATGGACCTTTTGGAAGAACATAAAATTGAATCCTTCTCTCATGCCATTCACCAGAAAAAACTCCAAGTGCATTAGATACAGCTAACTGAACAATGACATTATATACATACTAGAAGAAAACATGAGTGGGTTATTTAATCACCAGGGAGTGGAAAAGCTTTTCTAATTATGACTCAAAATACAAGATCAATAAGTTTGTCTACATAAAAATGAAATAAGATGAATGCCTTGCAAAAATCATATAAGAAAAGTCAAAAAACAAATGACAAAACTAAGAAAGCAAACCATTTGCCAATGATATCAGAGAAAAAGGTCTAACCTCTCTAACACTAGGGAAAACTCTTATAATTCAAAGGAAAAAGACCAAAAGCATGACAGAAAAATGAACAGAAAATCTATACAGTTTACAGAAAGAGAAATAGAAATGGTCCTTAGACCTATGGAAAAAATGCTCAGTCTTACTTATAATAAAATAAATATAAATTCAAACAAAACTGAAACAGCGTTTTGCATTCATTATATTGGCAAAGAGCCAAATGATTGACAAGCATTTTGTGGTTGAGGCTGTGGAGACACAGCATTCTCACGTGTTACCAGGGGATTGCAAAATGGTGCAACCCCCAGAGAGGAGAAGCTAGCGATACCTGATAAATTACATCTGTTTCATCTTTTGACCCATCAATTCCACTTGATGCTCACCTTCATGTGTATGAAACAACATGCGCTGGAGATCACTCACTGCAGCACTGTTTGTAAAGGAAAGATTACAAAGAGCCCATTGACAGGGAACTTGCTGAATCCGTGCCGGGGCAGCCACACAGTGGAGCACCACATGCAGTGGAGAACGAGGATGGCCTTCATGGGCTGATATGGAGGCATTTCAAGGCTATATTGAAAAGTGGACAATGCAACGCAAGGTGAAGAAGAACAGAGAGAGTTTGCTGCCCTTGTCTAAGAAAGAAGGAGAAATAAGAATGAATGTGAAATCCACTTACTTTTACAAAAAGATGCACTACAAAGATACATCAAAAACTAGCAAAATGGTTACCCATGTAGGGAAATGGGGCAGAAAAGATAGGTACGTAACCAAGATTTCTACAATGTTACCTTATTATATAGTTTTGATTTTTAAACTTTGCACAGTAAATCAGGTTCTTGGAAACTGTGGCTTTAAGTGAAATGTATAGCAAGTCCTAGAACAACTCTGTATCGTTCAACGTCATTTAGTTATAACATTCGAGAGAAAAAAAATTGGTTGGGTTATACGTCATTTCATTTAGTCGTAGTTTCCAAGAACCTATCAGTGATGTTAAGCAGGGAGTTACCGTACAATTTTTTATATTTTCCAAAAAGATTAATTTTAAAAGGGGGAGGGATAAACCTTGCAATCCAAAACAAATGTCAACACACGATCCTGTATGTCAAATTGATAACATAATCACATCAAGAAAAAATTATTTCAAATGACTTTTGAACACAGAACTCAGACCGTACATTTGTAATGGGTTATATTCTAAGGATAAAAAGAAAGTGCAGAGAAAAACTCCACTTGGTTATAGTGTTAGTAATAATATTGGTATTGTAAGTTTAAAACTCTTTTATATGTATATGTATATTATATACAAATAGGTAGATATGTTAATGTACAGGAATCAAAATTTCAGTCTGAGAAGATAAATATAAAATAACGTAAAAAGTTAAGGAAAAAACCTTGAGTATTAAATTGAAATTGGAAATATCAATATGAACACATAACTTATTAAATAAACATGTTTCCTAGCTCTACTCACTAAATGGTCCTAGAATAAGCATCCCTAGTGCCTAGATCTTGGCTCTAAATTCCCCAGGATTTAAAGGGTTCCTCAGAAAAATGACGGTTCTATGTCTGGAACAGTAAAAATGCAAGGTCTGTCTGGGTTATACTGTGTCTAAGAGCAAGGAAGGACTCAAAGAGGGACATGAGCTCTTCCTCACAAAAACTTCCAGCTAATAAATGTAGAAAGAATGACGGGATTTTTTTTAAACCATCATTTTACACTACCCCTCCCCCTGGGCAAAGGCTATCAAGGGATGCAAAAGCCATTAGGTGACAAGTTCCTGGGAAGCAGCATATTTGCTCCATGGCAAAGTATCACCCCACAGATTACTTGCTAATAACAGAAGGAAAAATCTATCTTCCCAGTGGTGTCATCGCACGGTCATCACTTTAACCCCGTGATTAAACAACTTCGCCCATTCAGGACACCTGACGTTATGTACTCGATGTACTGTCGTATGCAGGACACAGCATCTTTTATAAAAAATTCTTGCTAAAAGTGTACAACCCAAATCTAGTCTAGCCTTTAAACATAACTTCCAATTTACAGGACATGCAGGGGATAGAGGGACAAATTAGAAACCACTGCAAGGAAATAACTGGACAAATCTAGCATGTGGGACATTCTACAAGACAACTGGCCTGGTCTCTTCAAAAAGTCAGTGTCGTGAAAGGGGGAAAAAGGCGGAGGTTTGTTTTAGAATAAGAGACCAGAGAGACAATAACAACTAAAGGTGATGTAAAACTAGATTAAAAATATATATTAAAATTTTTTTTGGCCGCTGGGAAGACTTGAATGTAGACTGAATGTTAAATGATTGTGGGGAATTATTAATTTCCTTAGGAGCGATAAGCATTGTGGCAACGTAGAATGTCTCTATGGTCAGGACACATATGCAAAAGTATTTAGGGGTGAAAGGTCTTGATATCTGAGATTTTCAAACGGTTTAGCAAAAAAGATATATAGATATGCACACATATATTAATGAAGCAAATATGGAAGAATATTAACAATTGTTGAATCTAGGTGGTAGGTATGCAGAAATTCACTGTACTATTCTTTAAACTTTTCTTTACGTTTGAAACTTTTCATAATAAAAATTGGGGAAAGGAAAGGAAATCTTAGAGTGGCTCCAATGCAAGGACCTAAAGTAGTATCACGTTCAGCATGGCAGTTATAATTTTAGCTTGGGATAACTGTATAACATAGGTAACTAAATGTCCATCTTTACCAGAAAAATTATATGGCATCCATAAAATAACTTTGGGCAAAATAACTTGCTGAAGAAAATCCCTTGAGATTCTGGTTTGTGAAATGTACCCTGGTTTGGATAGTAGACTGTTAGTTTGGCAACCCCAGTGAAACAAGGCTCTGGCATTTCCTGTCCCAGTGTATGGCCCCTCGCACACTGACTCTGGGGTTGGCCACGGGCATTAGTTTCCTATTGCTGCTGTAACACACTACCACAAACTTAGTGGCTTAAAACAACACACATTTATTATCTTATGGTTTTGGAAGTCAGAAGTCTGAAATGAGTCCCACTTGGCTAAAATCAAACTGTCATTAGGGATGTTCCTTCTGGAGGCGGTAGGTTAGAATCCATCTTTAGTCTCTAAAGCCTGCCTGCATTCCTTTGCTGGTAGCCCCTTCCTCCATCTTCAAAGCCAAACTCCGCTCCTGTCATCACATCTTTTTTTCTGACTCTCCTGCCTCTGTCTTTTACTTAGGATCCTGGTGATTTCACTGGACCTACCCACATAACCCAGGATAACAGCTCCATCTCGAGATACTTAATTACATCTGCAAAATCCCTACTGCCATGTAAGGTAACATAGTCACAGTTTTGGGGGATTGAGATATGGACACATTTGGGGGGGCCATTATGCTGTTACTCCACCACATGACTGGCATTATCCCATGAGATACAAGCAAGCATGATATGAGCAGAGGCTTGATAAATGCTTGCACAGTGAGGTTCGTCCTTTTGGAACTTCTGATTCTTAGTATCCTTTCTCTCAGAACCCAACCACCATGCTGTGAAAAGCCCAACCTAGCCACATGGAGAAGCCACACTGAAAGGAACTGAAGCTCTGGTCAATGGCCCCAGTTGAGCTCCCACCCAACAGCCAGCTCCAACTAGCCAGCCATCTTGAAATGCGTATCTTCCAGCCTTGGTCAAGCCACTCTAGCTGACATAGTGAAGAGCAGAGATGAACCATCTTTGCTGAGCCCTGTCCAAACTGCAGAACCCTGAGCAAATAAATGACTATTCTTTTAAGCCACTCAGTTTTAAAGTGGATTTTTGCACAGCAATATATAAACTGAGGCAGGTTGTTTGCTATAAGCCAGTTAAATGCTGGAGAACATATACCAAAAGTGCTGACTTTGAGTTTAGCATAAATTATACAGCAACACTTCTCCATGATAATAATTAGATAGTAGAACCTGTTGTCTATTTAGTCCTTTCTGATTTGTGAAAACAAAACTAGGTCACCCACATAAAAGACCATGCCTTTTTCCTAGTCTCTCTAGCAAGAGGGATGCCTCCAACTCATCCAAGAGTAAGACTAAATCATTAAGAACCACATTAAAATGAAGGAGGACCAGAGGAAGTTGCAATCTCGCGTAATAAGAAACCAGCCTCAATCTTATGGCACTAAATGAGGTTCCATGAGATAAACAGCTGCTCTCAGATAAACTAGACTAGATGGCTGCTGATCTCCCCAAGTCTGTTGTTTTTAGTAACCGATTCAGAAGCTGGTTTGCATACACCTTGCCCACACATTTGTCTGAATCAGGGCTTTCTATCAAGCCAGTGGCCCCACTAAAGCACAGCATGGGGGACTGATTTTCAGAGAGTCTGGATCTTGCCGGGAGCTTGTTCTATATCGGGTGGAAACCAGTTACTTTCTGGACTGTGGGAATTTGTGTTTTCGGTTTCATTACTCTTGGAAAATATGCTTAAAATCATTCATGTTCCTTTTCCTTCCTTCTGTTGTAAAATGCTCCTAGCAACTGCAAGGAAATAAACAGACCCAGCTTCCAGTCAGAGAGACAGCACCCAAGTCTGAGGCATCTTCATAATTTATAGCTCCAGACATGAAAACGTTAACCTAGGAAGACATGGGCTTAAATGGTGCCCCGATGGCAAACAGCAGAAATCATTCTCATTTTCTCCATGGCTGCGGAAGCCTGGCTGCATCTCCAAAGCATTTTCAAGTCTCCAGAAAACTAACTTGACCCGAGACCCTCACAATCGTCAAGGCTCCTCTGCTAGCTCTGCAGCGCTGAATGCACACCTGTGGCTTTGTACTAACAACAAGAGCCACCCAGCAGATCCACACCTGTGACTCATCTGCTTTTATCTGCGCTGCACTCAGTGCCCAAATCCACAGACAATGAGGAAAGGCAGAGTCATTCTGCTCTTGAAGCAGGAGCAGCATCTTAGGCTGTCGCCACACAATTAACATCACATTTAAGGGAGGGAAAAACTGGCTCCTGGATGTGGTTTTGTCACACAAGTTTTCAAGGGACTAAAGGCCAACTTGTTTGATGATGAGAAAAATACACAGAAAGCTACTTACATGTCTTAAATCCACAGACGTTTGCTGAGTCTCAACAATGCACTCAGCACCGTCTAGGCACTGCGGGCAACACCAGAGGAATACAAAAACATCCCCACGCACTCAAAGCTCCGTCTGCAATACAGCTATAGATGTGGAAGCAGCTAGAAGAAACCCACCAGTTAACTAAGGAAACAGCCATCATAATGGCCATATATTTATTTCAAGAAGAGCTGTAGATGTGAACAGCTCGGAGTGGAAGATTAGAAATAGGAGGAGGATGAGGGTCCTGAAAGCTCTGCAACTGAGAAGTGACAGCTGAAAGCAGAGAGGGAAGAGCAGGGAGGGAGGCAACAGTTTTTCTTTTCTTTTCTTTCTTTCCTTTTTTTTTAAAGAGAAGACCCAGAACTAGCTAAGTACAGTAGCCTAGGGCCATTCGGTGCCAGGGCAAAGGGACCCAAACACCTCAGTGGGCCTTGAGGCATCTGACAACAAGGACAGTTACAGCTGTCCATAGCAAAGGGTCCCATCCAACTGTGCCGACAGAATGTTCTACTTCCTTTGCTTAGAAAGGCAGAGGGTGATGTTCAATGGTCACTATTTAGAAAGCTTTCCATCCGAAAAGAGTTAATTCCAGTTTGGGTACTTAAATGAATAAACTTAGTGGAGTAGAAAATTGATTTACGTGCAACAGCAGCTCATTCCCCAAACCTGGGAGTTGAACTTGAGTTCCCCTTCACCACGTCACACAAACTGATTCCCAAGCCCTGCTGATTCTCTGTCAAGCTCACTGTGACTGTCCCGTTTGGAACTGTCACATTCGCCTGGACACTCTGGTTCCCACGGGCCTCTAGCCGCTCCCCCATCCAGCCTAGCTCGGCCTCCGCTGGGCAGAGCCATCGTTGAGGCACACGTGATCCGTCATGCACACACACAGAGCCCTCCAGTCGCTCCCTGTAGCCTGAAGGAGAGACACCTCAGGACGGCCTTCAAGCTCACCCACAACCTGACTCTGCCTACCTCCCCAGTGCCATCTCCTCATGCCCCTTCCCTCCCAGCAACAGGCATTCCCTGTGTCTGGCCACTGGCCACTCGGTTCCCACTATCCAGGCTGCATCTCACCTTCCCGTCATAGCTGCTGACATGCCTCACTCTGAAAGTGACACTCAAATGCTGCCTCTCTCAGGTGCTTTCCCCAGGGAATTAATATCTTCCTCACCCCCCGGCACACCCAGTTCATGCCTCCCACCAGCCCCGAGTACACGGAGCTGTGGGATGATGTTTCCATCAGCTCTGTGAAGGCGGAGGTAGGTCTTGTCGACGTCAATGTCATCAGTTTCCTCAGCCAGCCCCAGCCCGGCCTCCCAGCCTCACAGATCCCCCCTTGAGCAGGAGGAAAGACAGCCACCCCAGACCTTGACAGGCACAGTCTGCCTGGCCCACATGACACCAGGATTCGAGTGCTCAGCTCGCAGCCGGACTGACAGCCCACGGCCCCGGGGAGAACGAGGATTTAAGCACAGTAATGGCTCCTCTGTCTAGCAAAGGAGCAAAGGAAAAAAAAATTAAAACAAATAAGCACAGTAATGGCTCGGGGTAGCCAGCCTCACCCCATTATGGAAGACTATTTACAGCATGTCAAAGCCCAGCCCCCTGCAAAGCCACTTCATCTGACCCAAATATTTGTCCTTTAGTAGAAAATGTGTATAAAATCCCAGTAACTGGTTCACCAGAAATAGCCCGAGGGAAGGACTCTCAATCTCTCTCTTTCTTTCTTTCTTCCTGGCTACAAGGCCCGAGCATGAAATCAGGAAAGCTTCAGTCCACTGCGGAACTACAATTTACTAACTGCGTGAAGTTCTAATTAGGGTTGCATTCTTGCCTGGTGCCCTCACCCGAGGGGAGGGTTTGGGCAAGGCCTTTCTCTCCCCACCAAGAAAACAAAACCAGGGTTTGCACTTTTTTCAAAGCACGGGGTTCTTGGCTTTGGACCATGACCCACGGGGCCTGGTTTTTTTAAAGGACTCTACACACTCGAGCATATCCACAAATACGCACCCTCAAGGTCAGAGGAAACTTAATGTACTGGAACAGTTGCATTTTTCATCTTTTTCAAAGATACCATTATTGCTTTGGAAAATCTGACTGGGAACCCGTTTGCCAACGTAATAGCCTCCCGTGAGGACCCTTCTCGTACCAGCTGCAGTGGGGATGCAGTTCATCCCAGCCCCACGTCCCACAGGTGCCAGGACAGCACTGCAAGGTAAAGCGAGGGCCTGTGGCCCACCCAGCACCATTGCCTGTCCCCTGTGAAACACCACACTCCCTCCTGAAGACGGGTGCAGCGAAGTCAGAACAGTAGCCTCCGCTGGCCTCTCCCACTGCGGTCAGGGAAACGTCCTAACAGGTCTGCAGCCACCGTGGTGCAGGAACGCCGGTAACTCTGTCAGTGGATTTCAACACATGCTTTGCAGGTTTTTCTTGCCACAGAGCTAACTCTTCTGCTGGTGCAGACCCAGGCCTGGTGCAGATGTCCTTCCTCCAAGAGATTGGAGAGACCTCGTGGGAGCAGACAAATGCTGGCCAACCCAAGGGAGCTCTGCCACTCTGCTGAAGGGGCGCTGGCTGGAGGGCGGGAGAAACTCCCTTGCCTTTCACCAGTTCAGGGCACGCACGCTGGCCATCAGCAGGAATCGGCACCTGGATCTCCACGGATGAACCCAGAAGCCTCCTCCTATTCCTCCTTTGCCCTGCTCCTCCCCCAGCCCCCTCACCATGTCCAGAATAATCTCAAATTCTTTCCTGTCTCCTTATCCTTCTTGGAGTAGAATGTGATACTGGCCCCAGCCTGGGGAGGTGGGGCTGCTGGGAATTCTCTGCCCGTTTTGAGCCACATCAGGGAGAATACGCTTGTTAGATGACGAAATCAGAAGCCTTCAGGCATATTTCCTTCCCATGGAGAAGGACCAGTGGTGGCTTCCTCCCACGCAATTCACTGTATGGACGTTCTTCACCCTGGCTCGGAACACAGGGTCACATGTCTAGAAAAGGACCCATCTGCCAACTCCGGACACCTGTAAACTGAGCTTTAGCCCCAGGAGAGTAGGAAGAGCTGATGGTGGCTTGGCTCCAGCGGACACCTTGTAAATGTGTGGAAGAGGACACAGGATCCAGGCGCCTTCTCCAGCGGCTCCCACACAGGTGCTAGAGGGCCTTTGAGCAAGACTGTGGCCGTTCGGGGGCGGCCCCGGGGCTGCATGGCAGGGAGGGAGGGGCAGCAGGTGCCCCTGGGGTGTCTCAAGTCTACAATCTTTCAGTGCAGGGGCATCTGGGAAGTCATTTTAAACAGTCTATGTAAACCAACCATTTGACAACCAAACACAAATCTGTGGTTGTCATGAATTAATTCAAAATGGACTTAGAGGGACAGTGCTCTGTGCGACCTGGGACAATTCTCTTTGCCTCTGGGACTCCGTTTTACCATCTCTAAAATGTAGGGACTGTACCAAACACCCTCCGAGGGCCTTGCAGAGATGATAGTCTGTGGCTCTGGGATCTGAGGATCACTCTCGGGAAGAGACAAAATTAGTTCCCAGGTTCTAAACCATCAACCACAGTAGCACAGGCACCAGGGAGTGAGCACAGAAGAGATCCCTGCGGGCTGGGGTAGGCAGGGTAGGCTTCCTGGGGGAGGTGAAAGCTGAACTGTGCCTTAAAGAATAGATTTAGGAGGGGTCAGATTTAGGTAACTGGGAATGGCATTGGGTACGTACGTAATGACCTAAAGTACCTGTCTCTTTTGGGCCAGCTGGAGGGCCCAGAGAGCCCTTCTCAGGGAGGAATGTAACTGTGGGCGATTTTCCTGAGCTCTGAGCTAAAGGCAGGTTTGTGAATTCCAAAGCATCAAACAATCAATAGATTTCTTTTAAAGAACATTCATCATATCATGTAGTCACTGAAAGCGATGTTTGTGAAGCCAAATAGCAACACAGGGGAATTCTTTCAGAACGAGTAGGGAAATTAGGATACAGAACTAGGTCCGCACAAGGTGTAGTGGTTCTCAATGTGCGGTTCCCACACCAGCAGCATCTGGTGATTGCCCGGGGGTTGGTAGAAGCGCAGAATCTCCGGCCCAACAGCTCCGCTGAACCACAGACTCTGGAGGTGAGGCCCAGCAAGAGGTTTAACAAGTCTTCCAGGGGAAACACAGGTGAAATGTGAGAACATTCCACTGCACTATCGAAGGAGGGGTCCCAGAGTCACACTACAATGGTTCAAATCCCAGTCCTTGCAGCTGAATATACCCAGCAATTCACTTAACCCTGAGTCGGTTTTCTCATCTACAAAATGGGGTTCATTAATTCCAAACCAGAAGGATTGTTGAGAAGATCCAAGCAGTTAACATATGTAAAGTGCCTATAACAGTGCCAAGTACGGAAACACAAAATATACATTGAAAAGTCACTAGAAGGAAACTTAGAAAATGACAGTAGTGGCTGCTCCTCTCTATTTCCCAGACTTTTGGTAAGGTGCTTATGTCACTTTAAAAGCAAAAAAGAAACATTTGCAGAGTGCAGTGAGAACTCGAAACTGAAGCACTGCTCTGTCCGTCAGGGCCGGGTGGTGGTTACATGCTGAGAAGCAGATCACGCTACGCGATGCAGCCTCTCCCAGGGACACGTGGGTGCCAAAGCCCCAGAACCAGCAACCGGGGCTCCCTGGGCTGCACGCAAGGACCTCCCACGGGGAGGACAGACCTCAGAGGCCCTGGCTCACTGATGAAGGAGCAGGGCCCAGCTGAGTATGCACGCACATGTGCCCAAGTGCAGGCTGGTGCTGGTGAGAGGCGACGTTCACAATCGGAACTCACAGGGTTGGCCATGAGTTCCAAGCTCCCTTGTCATCCACATGAGGAAGCCAAGACCCAAAGCGAAGACACTTGCCCGACCAAGGCTATACCCTGAGTTGGCGGCAGAATCAGGAAGAGAGCCCAGAGTGTGGCCTAGCTCAACCTGGGCTGAGAGACAGAGCAGAGAACTTTCCGTGGATTGTCCAGAGAGGTGCCTTGAAGGGAAAGGTGAGACAATCAGAAAGTAAAATACCAAAGACGTACTGGGAGGCATTGCCGACTCTGCTGGGGAAGCCAAAGGCCCCAGATCATTCCTTGCATCTTTAAAATCTTTTGAAATTTTCAGAGTATGCTGAGCTCCAATTCAGCACACGGGTTTGGGCACACGAGGAGGGACATTCTTCACAACTTGGCCACACATGATTGTCTGACTCATGTCAGCCATCTACACTGAGTATCGGTAATACAACATACTATGTTTGAGGGGCACGGGCCGGGGGAGGTCAGGGTAAAAAGGTTCCCCTTCTTGCCCCAAGGAAATGACAGCCCAGATGCTCTCGGGAAATGGCACTGTGAACAGTCAGTGTGCAGTCACTGCTGGTGTGGGTAGGTGAGAGGAGACGAGGGCAGGACGCCCATCATAACGAAAGACAAGACACAGTAAAGTGATCATGGAACGCAAGGAAGAAGGGATGGGAGTTGGGTAAAACTAGTAAAATCCTGTGCCCATGCCAGACCGTAAACACCTCGAAACATCTCTAGGGGCACAAGTGCTTTGCCCAAACCTCGCATGCAGGGGACAGAAAAAGACACAGCCATTTGTCCCAGAGTGACTCTGCTCCGCTACACATCTGCCCACACAGACTCCTGGACCTGCCCAGTTCAACACTCCAAGGCCTTCTGCAGACACAGCCCCAAACTCTGTTCCCTCTACACGCTGTTGTCGTGGATGAAGCCGTGTGGCAGGTGCTCTGTCATTAACCCATCAGCAGTGACAGCCTGCAACCTTCCATTAGGGTGTGACATATTTCAACACCAATCAAGAAATGAGCTTGTGAGCATGCTGATGGCTAATCAAGGCTGGAGGTGGGGACACACTCTGGCCCCCTTGTTAATGGCGTTCTCTATTAACGGGAACTGCCCAGGTATAAAATAGCTACCCTGATAGGAGCCTCCACGAGCACAGGAAGACGGGCAGACAGACAGCTGATGGGCTTCCAACAATGTTTTACTTAACTACAACATGCCAGAATATTCCTCAGAACAGCTTCCAGTGTTTAAAAATATGTCACAAAAGTGACATCAAGGACCTTGCTCATACACTGACAGGATTTTACATTTTTATCTTTAAATATTTCCCAGTAGGTGAATTACACAAATTAGTCAATAACAGAACCCAAAATGACTATGTTTAGCCAATTGAGTGTGACACCCAAATGCCTGACCACATGAGCCATCTCTCCCTCAAAGCCGTTTTAATGCGACTGTCCGCAGGCCCTGAAAGGTGGCAATTTTGCCGCGATGATGAAATGCCCCAGCAGAAGGTCATAAACTAATAAACACAGATGTGGCCACGCAGAACACGCCACCCCTCTGAGCCTCGCAGAGAACACAAAGTTACTGTTAACACCTAGAAGTTTTAAAAATGTTATTTTCACCAATATCAATTTTTCATCAGGACACATCATCCAAAGCACGACTTCCCACTGTGATAGACTTTGTTGGCAGCTCAGGTTAAAGGAGTCATTCGGTAAAGAGTGATTTTTGACAGATTCATTCATTTCCTGTGATAACGCCACACTGCTAAGTTCACCTCCATCTTGGTGTAAATATAGAACGCTGTAAAAATATTCAGCCTCGAATGATCACTGGCCCCTTTTAGAATTGGCTCTTGCACCGTTTTCTGCTGTGTAATTAGCTGGCATCTTCTTGTGAAGTGTCAGAGGACCTGAGCTCCAATTAGGTACTCGGTTTGGGAAGGAGAGCGGGGACATTCAGAGGTGCTGCTCACCTGGTGCGTGAGGTACCCGATCAGGAGACCTGGGTATCAGTAAGCAAACCGTGTAACGATTCAAGCCATCACTCTGTAAAAGAGCGCTATTACTGTTCCACTTAGAACAGAAAAAGGCCTTGGAAGAAATGTTCTTTCTGAAGGCCACATGTGGCCCCTTTAGAGGTTAGATTCCAAGGCCTCTAGCATACGCCTCATCCTCTCAGCAAACTGCATTGCCTCCGCTAGAACACAGAAGCTTCCAGAAGAGCTGTCAGCTGTAGCTGGGCCCAGCTGTGCACTGGCATCTTGGCACACAGAGCTGGCAACCCTGCCCTTTGCTGTCCTGGTTGCTGCTCCGAGCACTGCACTGGGTTCTCGGGCCACGCTTTCCATGGGATGTTGACAAACTGCAGCCCATTTAGAGATGCAAGACTGAGATGCTAAGAGGACATGAAAAGTCTGTGCGAAGAGCAGGGGAAGGAGACGTTATTGCTGCCTGGGTGTTTATTCTTGGCGATGGGGAGGGTTTGTCACTCTCTGTACGTGTCTGAGGCAGGAGGGCCAGGTGCGCTCTGGGCGACCCCAAGGGGCAGAAAGAACCAAAAGCAGAGGGGGAAAGTTACTGGCGGAGGGGCTGCCCCTCAGTTGGGCCACACAATCCTGCCCCTGGAGGTGACAGCAGTGGCCGGGAAGTCACTTGGCACGGGAGCCCTGGGGAGCTCATGAGTCAACGATTCTATAAATAATAGTACCTTGGATTGATACATTTGAGGATGGGCTGTGGCAGGTCGACCAGCTGGAATAGATACAAATAAATGTTCCCGCAGGATGGGTCACAAAATACCCACCGAGCCTGACCACAGCAGAACAGTTTCTGCTGCTGCTTAGTTAACCCCGCTGCCCTGACCATCCCCTTTCCGGCTGTCTCCAAGAGCCCTGGCTGTCCCGCCCAAGGGCCTTTCCCATGGCCCTGAGGCCATCTCCCCAGGCTCAAAGGTATTGCCAGGGCACGGGAGGGGCGCAGCCCTCCTCAGTGATTAGTATCTTAAACGCACACACCCTTGACCCAGACCACTCCAGGCTCCCTAGAAGAATGCACACATGGGACACTCTTGGGCCACTTCGAGGCCCTGGGCAGCCTCTTCCCACCTCTGGGCTCCGATTTGTGCCCTACAGAGAACTGGCTTGGATGACCAGGCTCCTGTGGTCCTTCCGTCTTTCACAAATGGTGCGGGAGGCAAAATCCTGCCTGGCTGCTAGTGTTCTGCCAAGTCACCTGACAACCAGTTCTTGGAAATGCTGTCGCCCGCACCCAGTACACCTGGTCTGATCTCAGGCAAGTTGGCGAAGCAGCTTAGCAGGGATCAGCTGGGGGACATTTCCTTTCGGGGCTGCTGTTTGGGGAGACAATCTGCCACATTCCATCTGTGGCTCCAGTTCACACCCTGTCTTCACAACAGGGCAGGAGAGAGGAAGGGGGCTCACCCTGCTACCCACCTGGGGTTGCGTTCTTGGAAGGATGCACTTTTCATTGTGACTTGGTTTGAGGAAACAAGAGGTAAAGGCAACGCTAGTAAGTGCCCTCATCTCTGGATAGCTTCTGGCGTGTGCTGTGGGGACCGGGTCTGGCGGGTGGGGGTGAGAGCGGTATCTGCCAGTACCCAAGGAAGAGGCTGCGCACTCCACACCACACTGGGACAGGCTGCTCCCCATGCCCACCTCTCTCCCCTTGTCCCTGCTCCCGACTGTGATCCCTGGGTGTTGTGTCCCTAGATCAGCATTTCCAACCTTGTTTTTGACTAATGAACTCCTGTCAGAGTAATCTATAATTTCACAAACCCCCTACAATTAAAAAAAAATCATTTTATCATTTTTGCATGGCTTACGGTAAAAGAGATTTTTAGTTAAATATTTTATATATTATTCAAAGATTATATTAAATGAGCATTAAAAGACCATTTTTAATAACATTCATTATATATAAAGACACATTTCAACATTTTTCCATTTAACAAGTTATACACAACATTTCCTTTAAATTAGCTGTGCAAGGAAAGAATGATTTGTTGACAAAGAAATGACATTTTGGTTTGGGGACCAACATATCTAAAACATAATTGAAACTTAATTATGTGCATCAGCTTCAGAAATAGATAAAAACTACTTTTGTGACTTGATCTTTGGAATTCATGCATTGTGAACTTAAGAAAAACTAACTGCAGTGTTTTTGTAATGTTCAAATGTTATCTCAAGGATGAGATAAAGCAGGATTCAGAGAGAGATTTGTACATTCTTCTTCCAAATAAACACATTGCTGGTAATAATTTTTTCCAATCGATAAAAAGGCAAGCTAGTTAAATTATCTCTGTATTATCTGCCCTCCCCATCCTCTTCTCTCTTCCTCTCATTCAATGTACTAAGGACATTTAGATGACCTATATAAGAACTTGGATCAGATGATCACAACTTATGAATCCGGTAAAAATAACCTTGAGGCAAACCGCAGAATTATCATTCTTAGGCTCCTCATTAACTTGGGGTGGTTCCACATAAATGTTCTTTATGTTTCCTGTCTTTGTCACTTTTTATAGCCAGAGTGGTCCACTTTGGTAATAAATGAAGCCATATATGACAAATAATAGAAACAATTTAACAGTGTCTAGCAGTCAAAGTGAGCCAGAGACAAACCAGTTGGTGACTGAGTCCATTTCCATTAGCCGTGCATCCTGTCTCCTAATAGTAATACAGGCGCACACGCATGTACGTGCACACACACGCAGGCATGCTCAGAAGCTCCCAAAGTTCCATTTTAGAGGAACTACGTAAATAATCATTTACTGACTTTTATAATGTGTGATTTAAATCTGAGACTCATTTCCCACCTTTAACAACAGCAGGCCCCAAGTACTTGTTCTAGAAGTATTGGTTCTACCCACTGCTAGTCGGAGGAACGGTGGGTGGTGCTGCTGTTCCGAGAGAAGTGGCAAGAGCTACACTGTCCTCCAGGGAGCCACATGTGAAGAAGCGGCACGTCAGGGCTGCAGCGGATGTGACGGGTGGAGGGCTGGGAGCCATCGGAGAGGTCCCTATGGGTGGTGAGCAGGGTGGGGGAGAGGGAGGAGCCATGGTCTGGACTGGGAAGTTTCCAGGAGGTGAGACGCTCCTAAAAGGCTTTGGGGACACACTTTGGGGATGTGTGATGTGAGATCCACACATCGCCTTTGAGGAAGCCTGTGACAGAGCTCCCCATCCTTCTTCAGGGACACAGCGTGTGGCTGTGGTTTCACATGCATAGCCCGTCACTGAGGGAGCCTGTGTCATGGGGAACACGGCTGTGCTGGGGTTACCTGGCCAGGACACTCCGGGATGGACATGGAGCCCAGGGAGAGGCCCCTGAGTAAGAGCCAGCACCCCCCGCCAGGGAGGAGGCCATGGAATTCCCAGGGCACCCAGGCCTCTCTGCCCAACCCCACAGCCATCATCAGACCCGCCGAGCGGCAGGGGAAGCAAACGCTCCAGAAATCACAGGGCCATTTCCCTCCGAGGGAAACTCGAGTCCAGAGTTCTTCAAGACCTGTGAGAATACGACGCGACAAGCGTCGACTGTGCAGCTAGCTGCTTAGGAAGCTCTCAGAGAGGATCGGGAGGTGGGAGCCGGCAGGGCCCTGGAGAGCCCCTGGCAGGCAGCTCCGGGCCAGGAGCCCTTCTGTGAAGAGAGGTGACCCCGGGCACAAGGAGCTGGCGCAGAGGAGGTCAGTGGGTGAGGCAACGGCCCGGCAGACGGAGAGGCCTGCCCAGCCCCGCGAGCACGTGGTGTGGGAGACGCACTCGTTTTCACGTTCCCGGGGAGAGAAGAAATAACAAGCGGGTGGGTGAAGAGCACCCCCCATGACCAGGCAGCGTCCCCGGAACCACCTGTGGGACCAGCACTCCCCGCTGAGGCCCGCAGCTCCCCGCCACGGCTCTGTGACGGCCCGGGCCCTGAAAGGCAAATCGGCGAGACCCGTTCAACGGCTGCTTTTGTTGAATGACTTGAGTTTTCATTTTCTAAGAAACGGGGACGTAAATGGCTTGTTGGCATTTTACCGACAGAGGTGTGGGCGAGTGACTGGCTCCCTCGCAGGCTTGGCACTGAATGGGAAATTCAAG
This sequence comes from Avahi laniger, assembly GCA_963575035.1. Taxonomy (NCBI): domain Eukaryota; kingdom Metazoa; phylum Chordata; class Mammalia; order Primates; family Indriidae; genus Avahi; species Avahi laniger. The sequence goes on along the minus strand of CAUYSK010012053.1, from coordinate 162 downwards.
GCCTCCTGTAGGAGCACGGCGTCATCTGTCAGGAACTCAAGGCACAGCCTCTGCCTGCCTGCCGGCACACACACGCACACACACACACGCACACACAGACACGCAAAGATGGCACACTGACACAGTCACACGTACACATACACACACACACAGACATACACA
>CAUYSK010012052.1:0-72500 GCA_963575035.1 Avahi laniger | reverse complement strand
TCACCCAACCACAATCCTTCTAGAACCAGGAAAGGATACACAGCACACTGAGTTCCAGCTCACATAGTCATCACAGCATGTCACAGAGTGACGGTGACCAAACAGCCAGCACACAATCTGGAGGTCACGGTTCGTGATCCCCAAGGGCCCCTCCCGAGGGAGCGCACGTTTAGTGTCTTCAGTGTTTTCCAAGTACCTGTTGGTACTCTGGTCATTTGCACGTCGCCTCCGTAGCTCTGCTGTATCAACACGCCAGTGAGGCGCCACCTGGACCCACAGTGCACCACCCGCACCGCAGGTCGGCAAACTGTTTCTGGCCAAGGCCAGGCAGTCCGTGTTTGGGGCTTTGTGGGCCAGATGGTCTGTGATGCGGCTGCTCTCTCTGCGTTGAAGCAGCCACAGTCGTATAATACGCAAACGATGGGCGTGGTTCTGCGCCCACAAAGCTTTATTGACCAAAACATGTGCACACTGGGCTCGGCCCTGGGCCACAGTTTGCCAGGCTGAACCACACTGTTGCCTACAAAGTGTACTAAAGACTCACTGCTAAAAAAACACAATAAATTAAAGGAACACTCCTTATCACTCCTGCAAATGGAAAACCAGGAGCCCATGCTGTGAATAGACAGCTAGGAGTCTGTTTGATGAGAACAAAACACGACTGTCAAATTCTACCTGGAAGAAGGACTGTGCAGAGGTGCAGCCTGGGGCGTAACCTTTCCTGTTTTAAAAAAAAGACAATTAGGAAGTCCTCCAGGGCATCAAAGACTCGCTAGCACCACGCTAAGTCCTTCTCTCTGTAATAGTCGGGAGGATTAAAGCCAACCAGAAGGGGAATAGCTTTTTCATGATGTGACTTGATCTCATTTAAGTCCGATCAGTTTCCCACCTGACGCCATCTCGCTGTCCCCGGCAGTGTCTGTGTCCGAGGAACCAGCTTTTGTTCCTTGCAGAGGCTCAGCTCAGGCAGTGGCGGGGCAGCACCCACGCCACAGGAGGCGGCCAAGGTGATGCCGCCCAAGAGGCAGGGAGGCCCCAGGGGACTGGCCCGGGGCTCAGGCCTTCGCCCTCCCACATGGTTATTACCAGTGACAGGTTCTGCTGCTGTGGGCCTTGCTGGAAGGATGACCCGAGACAAGGATGACCCGAGACGCGGACCCACCCTGGCACCTGGATGGCCATAAAAGGCCAAATTGGCCCCGCCCGTGGCAGCAGACTGTCTGGACCGCACTGGCGAACCGTCCACCGGGCCGGCCACCCAGATCCGCCAGGGCCCCGCGGGGGAGTCGCGTAACCAGGCAGCAGACATCGTAAAGCCTGAGCCCTGGGGCCCCAGCTGATCCCCGGGCAGGAGGGACCAGGGTTTCCACGGGCAGCCCAGACTCCTAAGCCTCACCCGGTCAGAGGTAATAACCGGGACTGCAGGGCAAACACGGCCGGCGGCCAAGTGCAGTGCGTGTCGGCTCAGGAGGTATCAGGCGCTTTACTGCGAGTGAGTGAAACACTGATTCAGAGAGCAAACTCAGGCGCTGGGCTCGAGCACGCTGCGCAAACAGGTGGGGCGCAGGTGGAGGGCCCCGGGGACATGCGGGCACCGGGCCTAGAAGCCACCCTGCCCAGAGCCGCAGACGTTCCGGGAAGGTTCTGTGAGGCTCATGAAACCTGGATGTGGAAGATTTCAGAGGGCTCCCGAGGGAGGGCGGAGCCGTGAGACCCCCGAGGGGTTGCTCTGTCTTGTGTTGTTCCGTCTGGTTCATCCCCCTGGGAGAGAAGGAGACAGAGAGGGCGGCACATGCTGCTGACTGCGACGTGCCCAACCCTTCGCGCTCGGGGGCTGGACGAGCAGGGGAGTTTGCACCCTGCCTCCCACGAGCAGCCGTGCGTGGTGACGGATGGAAGTTGGCCCCGTAGGGAAGTGACTCTAAGAGGTGTTCTGCCCTGTCTTCCAGGGTCCCCACTGGGTTGAGCCTCGGTGGCCCCGCAGTGACCTGCTCCGTGAACTCTTCCTTTATTGCTGCCTTCCCTTCCCGGTCTCACTCCCCCCTTTCCCTACGGGTGTTTCCTGGGATCACTTCTCAAAACGGGCTTTTCCTCATCTCATGACCTGCTTCTGGAGGAGGCAGCCCAAGGCAGGGTGTTCACGGTAAACACAGAAATACCCCAGAACAACAGCTATTCGGGGCAGCTGCTAGCTCACATGCTGCCTTTGTGCAAGTGAAGAAAAGGCATCCCTTCCTCTGGGTGGACCCAGAACACAGGCCAGAGTAAAGGGCTTAGAGAGCAGAGCATGGGCTGCATTCAGCTCCCATCACCCTCAGACACCCTTGAACAGTGAACAACCTGCCCAACCATACACGACAGCTCTATATTCTTTTATTTTTTTTTTACTTGATTGCATTTTCTTTTTTCTTTTTTTTTTATTTTAATATTTTTCTCTCATTATGTTTATGTCTCACAGGGTCTCACTATGTTGCCCAGGCTGGTCTTGAATGCCTAGCCTCAAGGGACCCTCCCACCTCAGCCTCCCAAAGTGCTAGGATGACAGGCGTGAGCCACTGCACCCAGCTACATTCTTAAATTAAAGGAAGAAGAGCTCATCTTCTTGAAGGACCAGAAAAAGTGATTTCAAAAGCAATTAAAAATAATTAGAATGGCCCCCGTGGTGTCGGGCTGAAAGCAGAGCCTCAGTATGAACTCGCGGTCACACACACAGATGGAGAGACACAGAAATAAATGCCAGTGTGTCCACGCACGGACTAGCGCACAGACAGACATACATTCCCAGCTCCGTCCCCAGAGAGGCCCAGAAGCAGTGACACTCCGGCAGCAAAGGACCCACTTGTGCGCAGATCCTGGCTCCCCCACACCAGTCTCCAGCTAAGGCACCAGTGGACACCAGGGGACACGGCTGGTCCTGGGGCTCGGGCAGGGAGAACGAAGATGACCCTGCCGTGCTGGAACATAAAGAAACACTAAAAATAACGGCAGCATCATGTCAAAGACACAGGAGCCAACTAAAAGTGCCTGAAGCCCCAATCTGGAAAAATTTAGCCAAGAAAAAAAATTATAGTAAGAGACTAAAATAGATATCCACGAGCCCACGCTGCTATAAATAAATGATTGATCTTACAAATACATGGGGGAGACGGGACAGCGCTTCCTTGCGGAATTCCAATACACGAGAGTAGAGGAAATTACGGACTAGAAAATCACCGCTGGGCAACTCCGACGGGACTAATCGCTACAGGCAAGAATCACTGGCAGAAGCTAAAACCAGCAGGTGAAAATATGAAGAGAAACAGGACATTTGGAAGGTCTCCAGGTATCTCCCCATACGTTGCTTATTTGTTACAGAGGGAAAAGAGCAACTTTGTAGTGGAGAAACTTGGCAGCCACCACCTTAACCAAGGGTGACATCCCGAGTGATAAGGTGATGAGGTTAACGCCACCCCTGGTGAGACGTACTTAATGTCGAGAAGGGCACAACATCACTTCGGTGGTATCGTCAATGTCACCATGAAAAAAACACCAGCTATAACCGAATTGAGAAACACTCTATGTAATTGGCCAGTGTTCCTCAAAAGCATCAAGGTCGTGAAAGATACACACAGACTCGGGAACTGCCTCAGGTGGGAGGAGCCTAAGAAGACGTGGAAACCTGGACTGGATCCTGGAACAGAATGGGACAGCTGGTGACATTTGAACACAGTCTGTCAATCAGTTAATAATATCACATCGACGTCAACTTGCTGATTGCGATCATTGCGCTAAAAGACGCCGACGTTGCGGGAAGCCGGGTGAGGAGTGCACAGGAATTTTCTGTTCTGTTTTTGCAATTTTTTGTTGGTCTGAAATTATTTCAAAGCAAAAAAGTAAAAATATTAATTAGAAACAGCCAGGATGTGATTCTTTAATTTCTCATAAGGAGCCCACGGGGTGCGTCTGCTCCCGAGCGCTCGCAATTGGGGCCTCGTCGTCTCTGAGTGTCACCCTAATTGTTTAAGAACATGCTGTGATGTGAAACCCACGTGTCATGTAGAAAGTGCTGGAAAATGCAAAGAAACAAGAGAAGGCAGAGGTTGGAAACTCAAGGGAGGTCTCAGGGAAACGGGCCGGCAAAGATGCTGCCAATTATTACTTAAAGCTGTGGGCCTGTGCGTGTCTCCGGAGATGTTTGTGAATAAATGAATGAGCGAATGAATGAATGGCCAACGGTACTGGGCACATAGATATTTGCATGTGTATTAGAAGTGAACAATGTGAACATTTTGAGGACCAGGATGACATTTTTCTTTCTTTTTTTTTTTTATTTCAGCATATTATGGGGGTACAGATGTTTAGGTTACGTATGTTTCCCTTGCCCCCCCTCCCCCCCAGGATGACATTTTTCTATCACCATAATGCTTAGTGAAATGACATATTAAATACTAATACTGCTACTGCTGATTATACCCAGATGCTGTGTTTTCTGCAGGGCCCTGTTGCTATACACGTACTTCTCTCTCACAGGCTTTTTGCCTGGAGGTTGTCTTCCCCAGATGTCTTCCCAAGTCGTCTTCTCAATGGTGATTGGCCTTGTCGAGTGATTGACATGTGAGCTCAGCCATGGCAGGTGGAAAGGGCCAGGCTGCGGGGTCAGGATGGAGCCTCACTAACTGACCCCTGGAGGATGGGGATGGATTGGGTGAAGGAACGTCAGTGACAGGCTTGGTGGAGAAAGTCAGGGTAGAAATGGAAAAACATATGGGGAAACTGAGGCACAAATGACCAGGGTACAGCCAAACCTGAGCCCCAAACCCTTAGGTCAGGTCCCCCTGCACACTCCCTCACAACGTGGCAAACATTTGCTTTGTAGCACCTGTCACAGTGGTGAGGTCTTTGGCAAACGGCTGTCCCCTTCCAAGCTCCAAGCTCCATGAGGACAAGGCCATGTATGGCTTTGGGTCGCCATTGTAGCCTGAGCCCTTAGTGCAGCCTGGCACGCAGTAGGTGCCTAATTAATATCTACTGAATGAGTGAATGAAACTCCAGATTTCCATTCCTGCCCCCCCTAAGTGCTCAAGTCCAGAGTCAGACACACCAGCCTTGAATTCTGGCCCTGCCCTGACGGTGACCTGGAACACTCTGCCTCACTGCTCTAAGCCTTGGTTTGCTCATCTTCAAAATGAGGATGATGCTTATAATCGCACCTCCCGTGTGGGGTGTTCTGAGGATCAAATCAGTTCATGAAAATGCTTAGAACAGGCCTGGCAGAGAGCAATACCCCAGTGTGAGTGCAGCCCATCTCTCGGCTTCAGTTACTGTAACCGTCAGTTGGGTGTATCGGTTATCGATTGTTTCAACACTGCTGAGTAACAAGCAATCACAAAGCCTCGGTGTCATGCAACAATACGTGTTCACTGTTCCTGCGTTCCAAGTCAGCCAGGGGCCGCGAGGTGGCTCTGTGGATCTTGGCGTGGCTTGTTCACCTGTCTGAGGGTTGACTGGCCATTGGCTGATCTAATTTGGGGACACCTGGATCCACTCAGCACTGCTGCAGGCTCATCACCTCCAGTGGGCCAGCACACCCTCAAGGACACGGCAAGGGCAAGAGAACAAGCAGAAACACGCGAGGCCTCTCGAGACCCAGGCGCGGAGCTGACAGACAGTCACTTCTGCCCCATTCCGTTGGCCACAGCCAGTCACCTGGCCGAGCCCAGAGCCGGAGAGGCAGGGAGCTGCAGAGACACACGAGATTCAAACCGCAGGCACGCCCCACAGCACACCCGCCGGAATGACCGCAGTTAAAAAGACTGACAGTGCCAAGTGCGGACAAGGACGCGGAGCAACCGGAACTTTGACGCACTGCGGGTGGGGACGCAAAATGACCCAGCTTTGCAAAACAGGTAGGCAGACTGCTGGTGGCAATTACAGCTCAGCCTGCCACGGTACCCAGCAACCCCTCTCTGAGGTTGTTTTCCTGAGAGAAAGGGAAGTTAGTCCACACACAGACTCGTGCGCAAGTGTCTGTAGCACTGGGCTATCTTTTCAGGACAGCCCGACAGACGCGACTCAAATGTCCACCAATCGGCAGATGGATAAACACGTTGCGGTATATCCAGGCCACGGAATTCCACGGAGCAATGAGAACAAATGCGTTACTGGTGCACGCAAGAGGATGGGTGAATCTGTAAAGCGTTCTGCCAAGTGAAGAGAGCTAAACGCATGAGGCTGCATCCTGAATGGACCCATTTCTAGGAAATGGCAGAAAACGCAAAATTATAGCAGCAGAGAGATCAGTGGTTGTCTGGGGCTGGAGGCTCGGTGAGGTTTGATTGCCAAGGGGCATGAGGGAACTTTCTGGGGCCCTCTAAATCCTCTAGATCTTGTTTGTGGGGGCGGTTACATGGCTGTATACAATCACCAAAATTCATCAAACTGCACACTAAAAGCCCAGGGAGGCTGGGGAAAAATGAGTTCTATAGCAAAGGACGTGGCTAGAAAACGTGATGAATTAGAGTCATCCACGCAGTTCGCCACCGAGGGGACACAGGACATGCCGAGAGCTCCCTAGGATCAGCGAGCGTGTGCGCCCAGAGTGGAGTGGGTTTGAGAAAAGTCAGGCCCGTCCGTCCGTGACGTGGGCAGGGCCCGAGGGCTGGCCAGGGCTCTGGGCTCCGGGAGGACGACGCGAAGCCGCATTATCGCCTGTAAACCCACCGTGATTAGGTCGGAGGGCTTCGCGTCTCCGCCCAGCTCCAACATAGTGCGAGTGACGAGCGGGCCCGCGCAAACCCACCCCCTCCCCGCTCCCTGACGGATTAAAATAAACCAAACCCTCGCGGCGTCCGGACTCCTGCCAAAGGTCCCCCGTTCACCTCGTCACCCAGACTTGAAAGCTCCAACTCCGCACTGGCGTTGGCGCCGACCTGCAGTTAGCCAAGAGGGCTGACGGGTCCGCCTCTGAGATGATTTCACAGCCTTTTCTTCTGATTCTGCCCGCGCCCCCCACCGCCCCCCACGCGCCGGCCGCAAGGGTGGCCTCCCTGCCTTGAGTGCTCCTCACGGCCTGGGTGTGTGGGTCACAGGCACAATGACACACAGAGCTGCGTCTCCTGGCCTGTCCCTGCGTAGGACGCCCAGCGTCCTCACCCCCGTTGTCACCTGGGCAAGAGTCCGGGCTCCACTTAAAAGCGCCCCGTCCCCTTCAACGTCCTGGCTGCCAGACACACCTACCTCATGCTTTCCTTCGCGACAACGGTGACATAGTGCAGACGTTCCAGAAATGCCTGCGTCACACACCCCCGTGCACCACCGCCCATGCTCAAGAGATTTGCGGCCCTCGGGGCGCTGCTCTCCGACGGCTTCTGCATCCTGGCCCCCGCCCCAACGCTGGCAGCGGCCGCTCACTGAACTTGGTGTTTCTTCACCCTCCTACGCGACTTTGCCATGTCCCCACCTGTGCACGTCCCCCAAGCAGTGCGTCTGCCGCGGGTCTCATGGGCTAACACCTCGCGAACGTGGCGTGGAGTCGTGGGTGCTAGTCTCAGTCTGGCTTCCCCTAAAAGCAGTTCCGGGGAGGATCTGGTGCGAAGAGGTGAGCCCAGGAAGCCTGCTGAGGGCGGGGAACAGAGGGAGGAAGGGCAAGGCAGGCGAGCTCGTGAGGAGGGTCCGCTGCGGGCAGGCGTCCCGGCCGTGGGGCCCTTGCAGAGTGTGCAGAACACGCCTCAGCCTCGTCCCGCCGTGCCGGGAAGCTGGAGCCACAGCTGCTCCTGTGTGTTCGGTTCTCGCGTCGGTCCAGCCCTGCTCGTGGGGGCAGAGAATGTCCTCGGCGAGGACGACGCGGGTGCCCGACGTGGAAAGCTGCGGCGGCGCGCAGGAGCCGGGCACAGTGGCGAGGCGCTGCGGCGGGCCGGGGAGACGCAGGGCGTGGCGGCGGCATCTGCTACAGTGTTCTGCTGCTTGGTTCTTCCCCTCAACGTCGTTCTTTGAAATGTATCCATGTTGAGGGAGACGCAGCTCTGGCTCGAGTATCCTTTTTTTTAAGCTTTTGGAAACTTTATTCATTTATTTTGATTGTGGTAAAATACACATAATACACAATTTACCGTTAGTGGCATTTAGTGTATTCACAATGGGGCACCGTCATCACCTCTCTCTGGTTCCAGAACATTCTCAGCACCCCCAAAGGAAACCCCCTCCCCATTAAGTAATCATCGCCCGTTCCCCTGGCGACCACCAGTCTGCTTTGCGTCCACAGGCTGACCTGTTCTGGGCGTTTTATATAAATGGAATCCTACAACACGTGGCCTTTCCATCTGGCTTCCCTCCTTAGCGTGATGCGTTTGGGGTTCATCGTGCTGCGGCGTGTGTGGGTGCTCGCTGCCCCCCGTGGCTGGATGACATCCCCGGCACATGCCCCTCGTCTGGCTCGCCCGTTCGCTGCGGACGGGCATTCGAGTGGTCTCCGCCCTTCGGCCATCGTGACCAGCACTGCCGCGAGCATCCGGGTGCGAGTTTTTGTAGAACACCCGCTTCCGTTCTTTCGGGTATTTTCCCAGGAGTGGAACTGCGGGGTCGCAGGGGAATTCTGCGTGTGACTTCTCGAGGAAGCGCCAGACTGCCTTCCACAGCGGCTGCGACATGTCACGTCCCCGCCAGCACCGGACGGGGGCTCCAGCTCCTTCACATCCCCGCCGACTCTGGTCATTTTCTGCCTCTTTGATTCTAGCGCGAGGCATCCACCCAGCTCACCGGTCGCGCCACGCCTGCTGACGGACACGCAGGTTACTTCTGATTTTTGTCGTTCCCGTCACGGTGCTGCGAACGCCCTTGTACCTGGCGCCGGCTTGTGCTCCTTGTCTGTGGGTTTGGCTCCTACGTCACCCCCATTTGGAAATGTCTTTCCTGCTCCCTCATGTCATTAATGCGATATCAGGTCACATCACATTAAATAATGTGAATTAGCTCATTAACGACAATCGATATTGATCACATGTTAAAATGAAAGTGCACTAAACATATTGGCTACATCAAATGTTTACTAAAATTAAATTTACCTGTTTCTTTTTACTTTTTTAAATATGTGGCTGCTAGAAAATCTAAAATCATGTCTGTGGCTTACATTGTAGCCGGTGCTTTATTCCCAGTGGATAGCGCTACTGTGGATCACTCATTGCCTCCCAGCTCTATCCACCCTTCACATCTGCCGATGGTCTCCTTTGACTTCAGGACAAAGCAAAACACTTCCCTGTGGCTGCAAGGCTCTGTGGGGTCTGGCCCCTGCCCACCTCTCCACACTCCTGTCACCTTCTGTGCCCCGCCACCCTGGCCTTCTTTCCTGCATGCTCCTGCCACGGGGACTTTGCACATGCCATTCTCTGCTAGGGATATCCTTTCCTTTGTCACATGGTAACTCCTGTTCATTCCTTCGACGTGAGCTCAACCAGACCAGGCTGCCTCCCACCAAGGCTCAGGGCCACACCTAGCTCCCCACACCCAGACCATGGCAAACTGCAAAGCACCCTGAGCTCAATTTGTGCCCCCGGGGAATCCCCAGCCCTGTTCCACATCCAAGTCATGGCCCTGCAACATGCTCCCTAGCCCAGCGCTGAACCAGGGGATTCTATACCTGGCTCTCAGGTGTCTCTGAAATGGAATTTTGGTCCAAGAATTACATTGGTAATAAGACGCTTCATGTCAATTTTACGGACTGCAAATAATGTTCCAGTTTGACCCTGAGGTCAGTTACAGGCCCTGGCAGAGCTGGAGAAGCTGTCAAAATGTTTCTCAGCCTCTCTATTCTAAAAATGGCTTTGTCCTTGACTTTGGGGCTGGCCCACTGGCTGGGGGAGGAGGAAGCAGCTTGTGCCACTGGGATGTTGTCACCAGGGCTGTGACCAGCAAGCAAGCTCGAGCCGGGCAGCCGAACCGTCGCTGTTGTCCAAGATCAGGACATCCGAGCCACGGTAAGAACGGCGCTTATTTCAGGCCTAGCGAGCCCGCCGCTCTGGGTAGAGTCAATGCCACGCTTTGCGTGGAGACAAGGGCATCATTTACGCCGAGGCCTAAGGACGAAACGGGTGAGCTGCTGTCCTACCTGTGCTGAGTGCAGGTAGAAAGGCACAGTCCCCGAATCAAGTCACGGGCAGCACTGGGCCACCCCAAAACACTCTGTGGCTCTCTTTTTTGCACTGTCTAATTTTTTAAAGTATTTTCTTGAAATAGAACATATACAGAAAAGCTGTACAGCTCCTACGTGCGCAGCTCAATGAACGTGCGTGAGTGAACACACCACGTAACCCGCGCCCAGATGGAAGATCAGCCCCTTCCCGGTTCCCCCAATGCCCTCTGCGGGGCCCCTTCCAGGTCCCATAGAAACCGAACCACCTTCCCGAGTCCTAACTCCACAGGACGCTCGCTGGTCTCTAAAGTCTGCGGAATGGAAGCACGCGGTGTGCGCTCAATGCCATGATGCGTTCACACATCCCTGCGGTGTGGAGCCGGCCCTAGGTGATCGTCATTGTCCTCTGGCATTGCACGGCGTGGATCTACCATGTTTGTCCTGTTCGCCTGTTGACAGATCTTTGAGGATTAACAATTCTCCAGTTTGGGGCTGTTACACAGAGTCCTGTTAGGAACATCCCAGTATGTGACCGTTGGTGAACATACGTACACACTTCTATCAGGTGCGCACCAGGAGTGGAACGGCTGGACCACAGGAGTCGTTTACCTTTTTAAGAAACCGCACAACTCCCTTCCAAAGCGACGGCACCATTCTACGTTCTCGCCCGCAGTGCACGGGGTTCCGGCTGGACCACGACCTTGCCAGCACTCGGTGAGGTCGGTCTTTTTATTTTAGCCTTCCTTGCGGGTGTGCGCCAGTGGATGTGAATGTCCAATATCCGTAATTAAAGCATCCAAGAATTTGGAAAGTTTAGAGGAGGGCAAGATTACTTGCTCTGCAGGGGTGGGGGCACTCAGGAAGGCACCTAGGGAACTTTTTCACGTTTGCTTGTAATTCTAAATTTACTTTTTGAGAGGATCATATACTCACATGGTTGAGACCTCAACCCAGATAAAAAGGAACTTGGTTAAACCACCCGAGGGCCATCCCTCCCCCCGACCCCTCTGCAGCTGCCCTCTCCCTGGGGCAGCCCACCCGCTGGGTCAGGTGAGCCCTGGCCCCGCGCCCTGCCACGGTCCCGTCCTGCTGGGAGCATGGGAGCTGTCCCGGGCGGGGAGGCCAGGCTCATTCTCAGCTCGTAAACGTGTCCCTGGCATTCACGCCAGCGTTCCATCTCTCAAAGGAGCTTCTCTCCGAGTGCCCCGTTTCGCAGGGTTATTTACGGCCCTTCCACTTGCTGTTCCTCTACCCACTTTAGCTGGTTAGTTAGTTACACACACGAAGATTTTTTTTCCCAACTCCATTTGGAGCCAAGGCGATGAAAACGAAATAGGCATGACCTCATGGGTGTCAGGAGTCTGGGCAGCAGCTGTGTTGGACCCGGGGACTCTGAGCCGGCAGGGTGGCCCTTCCTGGGTCGGCTCTCTCTGGCCGGCAGGGGTGGAGGGACGGATTTGAGAGCTGTGGGTGCTGGGGGGCTTTCCGGTCCGATCAGGAGGCAGGCTGGCAGTGGGCACACAGCCTGGACTGGGGAGGGGACCTGCCTCTACCCAACACCTCACCCTTTGTGCCTCAGTTTCCATGCCTGCTAAATGGGACCACCAGGAGAATTACATGAAGCGATTCGTACAATGTGCTTGGAGCAACACCTGGCTGTAAGAGCTGCTAGCAGGGAGCTGCTGTCATCAACAGTGTGTAGGGAGCCTGGCCTGGTCTCACGGCGGACTAGGAGCCCTGCCCGCCTCTCCTTAGAGAGGTGGGTGGGGCCTGGCCAAGTCCGTGGCATTGCCCCACGATCCCGGAGAACAGAAGGTACCCCACCCTCAGCCCTTCCCAGGGCAGAGCCCCTAGGCCATCCCACAGACTTCTTGCCTCATGGGTGCAGCTGATTGGACAGAAGGCACAACCAGCAGCCAATCCATTGGCTGTCTGGCAGCCAATGAGGAAGCTTAGAATGAAGACTCCATCCAACCACGATAAACAAGACCAGTGAGATTTTCTTTCTGGGGGATTTGCGCTGGGAATGCAGCGGGGGTGGTCAGGTGGTTGGCGACAGGATCGGAGAGACAGGAGGTTGAGCAGGAGGAGCCACGGTAAGCCAGGAGCAAGGCAAAGCTGTGACCGAGATACCCTGCGTGGACCCCAAGGATGTCTGAGTGTCAGAGAGGACACACACGCACATGCAGAGAAAAGCAGGAACAGAGAGAAGCTGAGTCCTGGTGGTGAGTATGTCCGGCAGGGAAGCATCCTCGTGGCCTGTAGCTGAGATCTTTGCACCTTCCTGGTAATTCCCAAGGGTTTCCCAGTTCCTACTCCCGAGAGGCCCTGTGCCCCAGGGTTGCTGCACTTAGCCACGGAGAGTGTGCAGTACACATCCTGGGGAAGGGGAGTGCGTACATCAGTGACAGCAACTCCTGCAGTTGTGCAGTGTACGACATCGACAACTGTACACGATAGCCCTGACCAGGACTCATCTTCTTGACATTTGGTGGACTGCCAAATTTCTGGTGTACATTTATGTATTTGTTTATTGATCACATAATGTTTAGGCATATTCAAACTACCTGGCACTGTTTAAGACACTGGGTATTCAGGACTGAATAAGACACACATGCTCCCTGTTCTCACGTGGAGGGGAGACAGAAAATTAACGAGTAAACACGGTAATTTCAGAGTGACAACTGCTATGAAGGCACAACGAAACAGTCATGTGACAGAGAGTGACCTACGGGTGAGAAGGCTGTATTCATTAGGTGGTCAGTAAAGGCCTTTCTAAGGAAGGGACATTTGGGCACGGATTTAAGGAGTGAGTAGGAACTAGCCTGTGAAAACTGAGGGAAAGGTGTTCCGTGTGGAGGAACAGCAAGTGCAAAGGTCCTGAGGCATGAATTGCCCCAGACAAGGACCGACCATGAGGGGTTTACACTAATCGCAATGAAAAGCATCTGGAGAGCATTCAGCACTCATTATAGCCTTGCTGTACTCCCATTACGTGAGCAAGCCAGGATAGGGCTCTTCTTTGCAACTAAAATAGCTAAAATAGCACCGTTTGCTGGAGTCTTATACCACTCTTCCTCTCCACAGAAACGTCCATCTTCAGAGCAAATGAGGCCACAGGAGCCTTTGCCCTCAAGCCGTGTCAGATCAGAATTACTTTAACTGGACTGGCTTTTTTCCCAGGTTATTTCAAGAAACCATCTTGGGAATTCTGCATGCGCATTTGAATTGTCAAGAGCAGTGTAGTTACAATGCTGCCCATCCCTTATACAAAAGCCAACACAGGAATTTATTTTAGAACTTGGTATCAGAAATAAACTAAGGGATTTCTCTTTCTTTCTTTCTATAGTAAAAGAGATGATACTTCCTGTGTTTCTCTTTTTGACCTGGCTACCAGGAAGCTCAGGGCTGAATCAGAAGCTTCATCTTGGAAACTCTTACTTCTTAGGGGTGGCATAGTTATTGCTTCTTTCACTGGACCTGACTTGCTATTTCTGTTACACTAATCTTTTTTATTTTATTATTTAAAGATACTCTTTGTTCTAAGCTGCCTCAAGTTCTTTTCTGGGGAGAGGAGGAGATATAAATAAAGACTTTATTCATGCAGGGTATAAGTATAGGCAAAGGCTGGCTGACCTAGTTCCCTAAGATTTAAGGCTTGTAAATTCAAACATACCTAAAGAAAAACAAACATGAATTTCATTTCTTACAATTGGCTTTGAGGTTAGAAATGAAAACAAACATATCTCCTGGAATAGCTAATTATTCTCCCCTGCCCTGACATTCTCAGCTGTATGTGAGCCGAGACAAGCCCACTCTGTTCCTGACACTGCCTCCCTGTGTGGTGTCTGTGTCTGTCCCCAACGAGTGACGTGAGCCTCCTAACAGAGAACAGGGGCCCGGCAAGTACAGAAGCCAATTTCAATTAGAAAGTCACTCGCGCGTGGACTGACAGCTCAGCGAGCTGCGCCGGCGGCCTGGGACCTTGTCGTGTTTTCACTTTGCGAGGACGCTGTGCTCCTCGAAACGGCGGCGAGACTAACCGGGTCTGGTGCGGCCTCCCACATCTGTATACGTTCACCAGCTATCTCCCGAGCGGGGCGCAGGCAAGACCTGTCACTGTGCCCTCTAATGAGCCTCTCAGAGAAAAGGCCGCTCAGGCTGCCTGCGGGGCGTCGCTCGCCAAGAGGACAGGCTGTGGGTGGCATTCACTCTGGCGTGCCACGGCACCAGGCTGTCCCTGCACCGCCGCCTCTCAATTCTCACTCCCGGGGAAGGGATCTGCACCAGCAATTCCGTTATACTCCCCAGGCTTCTATTCTTTTGTCTTAAAAATGCCCAAAAAGGTAAAAAAATAAATAAGCAGGCAAGATAGAAGAATATGCCCAGAGTGCAAACCGTTGGCGCTTATGAAACAGACAGTGTTTCCCAGGTGTGGTCCCCGATCAACAGCGTCACCTGGGAGCTTGACGGGCCTGCAGCCGCTCAGCCGCCCCAGACCTGCAGAGTCAGAAGTTCGGGGCTGGGGCCCAGAGTTCGCGGTCCGTGTTCACAGGCTCCAGGGGGTTCTGAGGCTCGCTGGGGCGGCAGGCGCGCTGGGATCACAGAGGTGATACCGAGCCTTGACTCTGGTCCCCAGGGGCCGGGAGACGGGTCCCAAGCGGGAGGCGGGAAAGAGAAAACAAGTGTCAAGGAACAGGCGGCCACATCTTAAAACCTCCACCCTGATAATCGGAAGACACATAATTAAACAAGAAAATTACTGACCGTGGTGAGTGCTACGTACAACAAAAGGAAAAAAGAAGGAAGGGGAAAGGAGGGAAGAAAAGAAAGTGTCTGGGAAAGACCAAATTCCAGCGCGTTGGTCTCACGGGGCTGCACGAGCCGCCACCCCCACCCCGGGGCAGTGTCCAGAGACATTTCCGGTTGTGTGTGTTGGGGGAGACCGATGCTCCTGGCGTCTGGCGGGTAGGGTGGGGGTCACAGCTGAGCATCCTGCAGTGCACATGGTGGCCCCCACCACAGCGAATGCCCCGCCCCAAACGTCACTAGTGCTGAAGCTGAGAAGCCCCATAGAGTCCTCAACCGGGAAAAGCATCTCCAAGGAGGTGACATTTGAGCTGAGACCCAAGTGACAAGAAGAAACTGCAACGGGTTGAACTGTGTCCCCAAAAGAGATATGTCAAAGCCTGAACTCTCGAGCTTGGGAACGGAACCGTATTTGAAAATAACGTCTTTGCAGATGTAATCGAGTTAAGATAAAGTCACGGGTGGCCCTGAGCCAATGACTGGTGTCCTGACACGAGGAGAGGAGACTCAGAGACAGACGCAGAGGGCAGGTGACGCCCTCGTTGCAGCGGCTCCTCTGCCCGCAGCCGCTCCGTGCATTAGTTCCTTGTCCACGAGCCACTCTGTTCAACCGAGCTGAAAACACTCAGGCTTCGCTGCTTCTTTGGGTTTCATTTCTGTGTGGGGCTCCCGTTACACCATCTTCTGCCCACTGAACCCTCAGGCCCAGCTGAGACCCTCGGAGGCAGAGGTAGAGTTTTGCCTCCCTGCAGTGAGCGGCCTCCAGGAGAGGACGGAAAGTGGGTGTTTCTATTTGTGGAGGGTCCCCTGGGCAGGGAAGAATCATTTGCAGATTCATTTCAAACTCTCTTTCTGAGAAACTCCGTAAACAGGCGAGATGTGGAGGGTCTTCGTCCAGCACTTGCCAGTTCATCCAAAGCTGCTTTTTGTTGAGAAGTCGTAGCTTTGCCTGTGCGGGCTGTGAGTGGGTGAGAAGCCAGAGTTCCTTGTCGGGCTTTCTCGGTGGCAGAGGAGCCCTGCCCCTGGTCTACCTGCTACTCTAGTAGCAGCGGGAGAGACGAAGAGGTGAGCAGAGGCAAGGGAGAAGGTTGAACCCAGATGGCTCCCGAGGGCGGCAGGGGCGGGATGGACTTGCAGGGCAGGCCACGCCCCAGGCCTGATGTCCAGGGCAAAGGACTGAAGGGACAAGATGCAGGAGGTGCCCTTGAAGGGAAGTCAGCGGGGCACTCACGGCCCTGAGAGCTCACTGACTCCTGGAGACCGAGGAGCTCAGGCACCCCCTGTGCAGCTGGGCATCATTCCCACAGCCACAGCCAGACCCCCAGAGGAGAACTGGTCCCTTCACAAACCAGGGAGGGTGCCAAGAGCCACCACTGTCCTGAATTTCACCGGCAGCCAGCACCAACCAGAGAGCCAGTGCGGCCACCCGGCCCCTGCAGATACAGGTGAAATCCAGCCGTCCGCCCCCACCCGTCAACTGTAATGTCTGGACATACGGAAGCGGGAGACGGCTGCGTGTGACTTTTGCGTTCATTCTGCCACTGACGTGCCCCACCCCCACTGCAGTCAGCCACAGTGCTGGGAGGCCTTTTACAAAAAAAAAAAAAAAGTAAACTTTTCCATTCCTTTCCTTGCCCTAAAACCATACAAACAGGCTCTGGCCCACGTTTGAACTTTCCAGAATAAGGCGATTATTGTTTTTCTCTTTTGTTTTTCTTGGTTACCTGCTGCTCGGTCGCTGGGCTGGGCCGTTTGGAACTTTTGCAGAAGGGTTTCTAAGCCCGTTTGTCAGTTCTGGTTTGGGGTCACATGCGCTGGGGAGAGAAGCTTCCATGCCAGGTGGTCCTCCTCAGCCCCGGCGGGGCAGGTGTCCACGGCCACGCTGGTGCCGGAGCCAGACTGCAAAGCGCCCCCCGTGGGCCGTCGAGTGGGCCGCGTGCGTCCCCTGAGTCTGTCGGAATCCACCCAACGTTTCCGTCCTCACCATCTTGGGCCTCACAGCCCATGGAAGGGGAGGGACATGCCCGACATCACCCAGCGAAACAGTCTGCATGCCCGTCTCGGTCCTGGGCGTCTGTGCTAAGGAGGGAGGAATCCTCCTGCCCCAGGGAAGACTTCAATCGATCATGTTTTATATGAGAGTTTGATATAATAATACTGTGGACAGTGAAAAACCGGAACAGTAGATTTTTGATTACGTGCGCAGCTCACTTCCTACCTCGGACTCAGGAGAGTTTGATGAGACAGAGAAGGTTCCCGGAACTTCTGGCCTGGGGGAGGAGACTTCACCTTTGCAGTAAAAAAACAGGTTACTGTGGAAAAGGAGGCGAGTGGAGACACGGGCATCGTCCCCCACGGCTCTCTTCTCCACAGACAGCAAAGAGGCCCAGAGCTTTCAAGAAAGAAGAAACAAATGTTTGCCACTCACCATGTCTTGGAACAATGTTCAAAACCCATTTTACGTTCTGGTGAGAAAGCCGCAATGCTGACAAATCCTGAACCTTCTGGAAGGCGGACCGGGCTTTTGCAAACAGCCCAAAGTAACGCGGAGCTCCATGCGGCGAGCACGCGGGGTGATCTGCCCTAATGATGTCACTACTGAGGCAGGGACAGCTCGGTAAGATTGGTTTCCACGCGTGATTTACGGGCTGCCTTGAGAAGGAATTTGTAAAGATGATATTCAGAGCAGGGTCGTTGCTGGCGTGAGTAGAAAACGCCGCAAGGTCATTCATTCCTTTGCAGGAAAGCACTTGTGTGAGTGAAAAAACTTCCTACGTTGTTCAGAAAGTCGGGGCTTATTATTTTATAGATTCTTCTGTGCTTTTAAAAATGGAAAAAAAATGCTACTGGGTTTTCTCTGATTATATAAGTGTACGCGGATACAATAAATTGAAAAAAACAGCAGGACACAAAGAAGAAAGTGTCACCCGTGTTTATATTTGCAGTTACAGTGTCGGTGCGTGCCGTACCAATTCTTTCCTAATTTACCGACTTCTTATTGGGAAGTGGATCTCAGAAGAGACTTTACTTCCACAGATTTCTTTCTCCTTTATTGTAACGTGTAATTAGTATAATGAGTAAAGATTTTTCTTTTCAGTAAAAGCAAATTTTACTTTTATTTTCAAAATCTGTTTTGAGCTCACCTTTAAGAAACAACGTGTTTCGCCCCAGTGCCCTGGCAGACTGGGCTTGTCTTTGTTTATTTCTCATCAGGACAAATGTTGGAAGGCGATTCTTTGGCATGTATTTCTTTTGAAATTTTTATTAAGATGGAAGTTTTTTTTATAATATAGTTTCTACAGATTTTTGATAGACCTAAATAGTACATAATATTGTCTCTTTCTTACTCACAGTATTGGGAATATTTTCCCTTATAGTTATTATTTTTGAGCATCACTTTCAGGGATTGCGAGGTGTGACCCATCAAGAAGATGTGCCATAACGGGTACAACCCATCACCTGCTGTTGTACGTTTTAGGTTGTTTCTCCTGTTAGAACTTTCTTAGGAACAAAACTTCATAAGCATTCTTAGAAATAAATCTTCATACACATTGTTATGGACCGAATGTTTGTGTCTCCCCAAAACTCCCATCTAACCCCCAGTGTGACGATATTGGGAGGTGGGGCGTTTGGGAGGTGATCAGGTCAGGAGGGTGGAGCCCCCAGGAATGAGATTAGTGCCCTTTTAAGGGGCCCCAGAGAGCTGCCATGCCCGCCTTACACCACGTAAAGACACAGGAAGACACTGTCTGCAACCCGGAAACCGGCCTTCCCCAGCACCCGACCACGTTGGCACCCTGATCTGGAGCCTACGGCCTCCATACGTGTGAGAAGAAAACATCTGTTGCTATAAGCTACTCAGTCTCCGGTACGTGGTCACAGCAGCTGAACCGATTGAGACACACGTCCACGTCATTCCTTAAGACGCATTTCTAGAAGTGGTACCAGGTAGTCAAAGAGTACAAACGTTTCAAAGTTTTGTTGTTTTACCAAATGATCTTCCAGAAACATCTCATGTTCTACAACTGTTGTGTACAGCAGGGGCCTGTCTTCCTGCACCTTTACCTAACCTGGGTGTCCAGAGTTAAAAGCTGAGTTTGCCAAAATATCATTCTTTCCCTACCACTGGGATGGAACCATATTTCCTATGTTTACAGGCAATTTGTATTTTTATTTCTAAAAAGTTACATAAACAAATCCCTTCTTCTCTATCTTTCATAGAATCTTGGGAAATGCTCCCTTACCTATAAATACTAGTCAACTGGTTGAATTTGCCCCATTTTCCCCGAGGCTGCCCAGGAATTAGGAGACGCCGGGCGCGCTGCATGCAGGAATCCCACAGCACGACGTGGCACGAGCGGCCCATGGGATGCTGAGGCCACGGGATGCCAAGGCCATGACACACTAAGGCCACGGGACGCTAAGGCCTTTCCCAGCTTTTTCTCATCTTACCCTCGAGACAACTCGCCGAGAGGGATGACGTTGTGTTGTCGTTTTACAGGAGCAAACAGGGCTCAGTGACTTGCTCCATCGTGGCTGGTGAAAAGTGGGGTCTGGATCTCTGGGCAAGACAGTCTGACTCCAGACACCCCGAGATCCATCTTCCTAAAACCCTCATCTGTGACATCCCTCCACCCCTGGGGCGCACAGCGCATCTGCCTTCAATCCTGGACTCCTCGAAGCGACAACCTGCCTTCCCCATGCAGACTTCTGCTCCCAACAGTGTGCCCACTGGGGGGTCAGACCGGCTTGTCCCTTAGTCCCCCATTAAATAATTATTTGCCTTGTGCCTCGTTACTTCTGGCTCCTCCCCACGCCTTCCAAATCCCCACAGCAACCCAGCAAACCTTCCAGAATCCAGAGCCGGCTCACTGCTTTCATGAAGCCAGGCCTCTCTGGAGCCCCACCAGCTCCTAAGGACTTTGGGGCATCTCTGCCTGCCCACTGGGACAGGGAATTTAGGCACAACATGGGTGTCACCCAAGCGTGGGGGCTCCTGAGTCAGAAATGCCTGGGATTGGGACCAGCTCCATCAGGGCTGTGTGCCTTTGGGCTACTTACTTAGCCTTCCTGGGCCACCGTTACTTCCCCGTACATGGCCGTGCTGTAGAGTTTTGTAAGCGTCAGATTCTATGATGTATGTAAAGCGCTTAGCATGCAGCCGGCAGGCACGCAGCACTCAGTGAATATCAGCTCCAGCGGGGCACCGGTGCCCGATGCTGTCTGTTGTTGCGTGCTGCCTCCTTTCTCAACGGAAGGCTCCAGGCTACATTTCAGGGAGTAAGTAGTTTTATGAGAGTGTGGCCACCAACAATTCCTCTCATCACTGCACCCCAGGCCACTCCTGCCAGGAGAAGGCGGAGTCTGTCCTCCCCCACTCTGGAATCTGGGCTCATTCTGTGACCTGCTTTGACCAATAGAATGTGAGGGAAGTGACCTTGTGCCAATTCGGGGCCTTGGCTTTAGGAGGCCTGGCAGGTTCCACTTTCACTGTCTTGGGATCCCATCCAGTCACCATATAAAGAGGCTCAGACGACAGACACCACATGGAGACAGAGAGAGAGACCACGGAAACCGAGCCACGGAGCCACGACACAGTGGTCAATTGAATGCGGCCACGTGAATGTCCCCCGGGGCAGACACTGAGCAGAGCAGCGCTGCCCAGTGTCCCACCAAGCCTTGGAATCACGAGAAAGAATAAATCGCCGGCGTTTTGGGGCACTGGGTCGGGGGGAGTGGCCTGCCGCAGTGGCCGGCGGAACCACTGGAGTATTTCACTCTCTCCTTGGCTCGGTTAGGGGGGGAAGACTTATTTCACCTACGCTGCCAGAGGAGATGGAAGCCAGAATGTTCGTGAAATGATTCATCCAGAGTCGCGCAGCAAATCTGCAGTGAACCCAGGACTGGAAACCTGCCAGCCCTTGGCCTCTCAAAGAGGCCAGAGGAGATGTTGCCACCTGGCCCTGTGCGCGCCACCGCACCACGTCCTTGGGAGCGGCCAGAGCTGAGCAGACCCCAGACGGCCACAGGAGGCATCTCCCTTGACACCTGCTTCCCAGGGTGCTGGCGGCACATGAAGGGAAGCCCCCCGACATGGCAGCTAGCTGGGGGGCTTGGGCCACGGAGGGCTCATTCAGAAAGACCCCTGCAGAATCGGACACGGAATTCTCAGATTTCTCTTGGTTTGGAAGGCAGCGGGAACCCGGGTCACTCGCGCCAGTTCCATTCGCTGAGTTCATCCCCCTCTTCCTCTCCCTGCAGCGCCGCTGCACCCACCAGGCAGCCGGACGCCCCCAGACTCCGCGGGAAAGCGATGCCATGGCCCTTTGGTATCACTCAACAGACAGAACTGATTAAATATCCACCAAGCTCTCGGATGAAGCTCCAACTTCCTAGCCCTTCCTCCGCTAAAAATCTAAGCAAATAAGAAATGAAACAAACAAGGGAAAGGGAGCGGGTAGAGTCGATATTCAGTAAAATGAGCACAGTTAGAAGACTGCAGACCATGAACTTCTTGCATAGGAGGACCTGCTAGGTTCTAATTGCCGGGTTCCGGCCATAAGGCCGTTTCCAGCCATGGCTTCAGCCGACGAGTGCAGCCAGCTCCGTGGGGCCCTGGTTGGCTCGCGGGCTGGGAGCCCCAATCGCTACCCAGACGAGGAAGTGGTGGGCGGAGGTTACGCCAGGGGTCTCCCAGCCGGACTCAAAGAACGAGGTCAGCTGGCTCTCTGCATCCCGGTCACTGTCAGTGGGATGGTGTAAGAATCCCTCACGGCGGCCTTAGATTCTGCAAACTGCGGGAGGGCCTGGAGCCTGCGTGCTAAATGCTTTAATCCATCCTGACAGGAAGGTTCTGGAAAAATACAACTAACAGCAAATAACAGGAAGAACATTTGGTTATGAGAGCAGAGTCTACATGCCAGTGCTGCCCATAGAACTGTCGGCAATGATGGAAATATTGTAGTAATATATTCGCACTGCCCAATTTGGTGGCCACTGAACACCTGTGGCCACTGAGTCCTCAAAATAGAGAAGCCAAATTTTTAAAAATTTAAATTTAAATAGCCCCACGTAGCCGGTGGCTGCTGCGTTAGACAGCACGGCTCTATTCGGATATCTGAGCCTGAGACGGCAAAAGGGAACTGCAGAAAACTACCGACTTCAGAATCTGATTCCCCGCTGTAAATGTGTCCCCTTTTAAGGAATTTCACTAGGAAAATGTTCTTTTCGGTTCCTGCCAACATCTTTGAAAAATCAAAAAGATTTTACCTAGAGCTACAGTCACAGAGAGCACTCATTTGGACTTGCGTAAACACTGGTTTCCCAAGTTAGACTCATTATTGCTTCGGAAGTTTAAAGCCATTGAGAGAAAGAAACAAAACAAAACCAAACTCCGAATGTTTCTAAAAATGTGCGCCAGCCTCAGTTCAAACGGACAGCTGAAATATCCGAGCGACAGGATGACATCCGAGGCCGGATACGGACGGCGTCGGGTTCTTGTTTTGCATGAATCGTTCTGACTTTCATTACGGAGGTTGCTTTTCATTTCCTTTGAAATAAGCACAGGGCTTCAGAGAAGGAACAAAAGCCACATTTTTCTTGAACTGGACCTGTTATTCCGGGTTTGGGTGGCCGAGTTCATAAGGAATTCAAAGCCTGAGTGGGTGAGGCTCAGATCCCAAATTTCAGCCTAGAACTCTGGGTCAAAGCATTTCTTTGTGGGGTTGGGGAACGCGGGTGGGGGGGCTGGAACGGTTGACAAGGTGACGGTCCAGAAAGACAGTTGGATACACCACGTCGCACTTCCCCACGGCAGCTGCCCTGCCTGCGGGTCAAGGTCGCCAGTGCTGGGCAAATTGAAGGGGCTCCTCTCCTGGCGCCCCAGCCTGACGGGTCCCGGACCCGCTGGACACAGTGCCCTGCTCAGACACTCCTCTCTCCTGCCACTGGGCCAGGCGCCCCTTTCCACACAGCAGGTGCCTTTTGTAAAATTGTGGGCCGATGATGAGTTCGAGCGCTCCTCTGCCTCAGCTTCCCGAGCAGCTGGGACTACAGGCATGTGCCACCACACCCGGCTAAGTTCTCTATTTTCTGCAGAAACGAGGTCTTGTTCTTGCTCAAGCTGGTCTTGAACTCCTGGCCTCAAGCGATCCTCCTGTCTTGGCCTCCCAAAGTGCCGGGATTACAGGCGTGAGCCACCGCGCCTGGCGTGACCTGTGCTCCTTTGATACTGATTATCCCAACCCCTGGAACGGAAGCCCCAGTTCACTCCAGCGTCCCACGCCCAGGGGTTTCAGGTCGCGGGACCCGCCCCCACCCTACCCCGAGTTTCTGACTCAGTCGGTCTGGGACGGAGCAGGAGACTCTGCATTTCTCACAAGTCTCCAGGGGATGCTGGGAACCACCGGGCTGCACAGCTGCCTCCCACACAGCAGGTGCCCAATAACCAGCTGTTCGTTAAGTGAATGCCTGAGAGCCAGTTCTAGAGTTTCGGGGGAGGGGGGAGGACCGTCTTTCACACCGTGTGGCATTTGACGTCGAACATGAGACTGTATCCAAAATGCAGTCCCAAGAACTGCCCGAAGTGGTCACTTAGACCATTGTTCCAAGTAATACCTTAATTCTCGGGGGCAGTCCTGGTGGTTGATTCAGTAGCTCTGTGACGGAAACAAGCTAAATGCCCATGAATTGGCAAACAGATAAACAAAATGTGATCCGGGCTGTAGCGGAACATTATGCAGCAATAACAGGAAAAAACTATTGAGTCACCCACACAACACAGATAAGCCTCAAAAACATGCTAAGGAAAAAAATCAGACACATGAGACTATGTATTACATGGCTCCACTTATACAAAACTTCTGGAAAAGGCAAAACTATAGATAGAGACAGAAAGCAGGTCAGTGAAACATCATGAGGGAACTTTGTGGGGTGATTAAAATGTTCTAACAGTGGATGGTGGGGATGGTTGCACAACTGTATAAATTTTCTAAAACTGTGTACGTTTTCTAAAACTACACCTAACGTGAATGCATTCTATGGTTTGTAAATTACTCCTCAATAAAGCCGTTTTAAATGTTTATAAAAGCAAAACAAAAAGTTATGAAGTGTCATGTGTTATAAAATCATACACCACATGGGAAAATGGTTTAACAGTTTCTCAGGAAGTTGGATGCACACCTACCACACAAGCCAGCAGCTCCGGGTCTAGGTATTTACCTAGAGAAATGGAGACACAGGTCCACATAAAGACTGGTACGCAAATGTCGATGGCAATTTTATTTATAATCGCCCAGAACCAGAGACAACCCAAATGTCCATCAACAGGTGGATGGACAAACTCACTGCGGTCCACCCATACCACAGAGTACTGCCATTCCAAACACTGACTTTATTCCAAAAAGCAACAAACTATTGACACATGCAAAAATATGGATGGGCTGGGGTGTGGTGGCCAAGCACCTGTGGTCCCAGCTACTGGGGAGGCTGAGGCAGGAGGATCCCTCGAGCCCAGGAGTTGGAGGCTGCAGTGAGCTGTGACTGTGCCACTGCACTCCAGCCTGGGTGACAGCAAGACCCTGTCTCAAAAAAAAAAGGATGAATCTCGGAATAATCATGCTGAGTGAAGAAAGCCAGCCCACAAAGAGTGCGTACTTCATGTATGTATGATTTACATGAAATTCTGGAGCAGCCAATCCAACGCGGCGACAAAAAGCAAAGCAGTGATTGCCCAGCCTGGGGGTGGGTGGGGAATTGGCTGGAACAGGGTACCACGGAACCTCCCGGGGAGGCTGTAACACTCTGAATGTTGATTGTGGTGCGGGTCAGCTGGGTGTATATACACTTAACAAAATTCATTCAACCGTGCACATCAGATGGGTGCATTTTATTACCTGTAAATTATATGAATATTTTTAATAATTATTTAAATTTTAAAAATGATTAAATCATGAAATTTAAATTCTGATACATGAAAAATCCTCCCCCTAATCCTTCTTATTATTTGTTAACTATGGAATTAAACAGATGTATGTTCATCTTTCTACATTGGAGAATTATTGGGGGAATTTTTCTCATAGAGAGAAAAAAAAAATGGGTAAGAGAACTGGAGCCATCTTCTGAGATTTCATTCCTCCTGCCCTCGCTCTCTAAAACTCCTCCCAGGCAGGCCGAATCCACGGGAGAAATGACCCTCAAAAAAACCCCGGTGCCTCGGTTCTTCAGCAAGTAGAAACACGCCTGAAACCGCACACGGTTGGTTCAAAGTGGGTGCTGAGTTTAAGTGGGGCTCCCGCTGTTCTAGCAGGATTTTGGTGTCCGTCGTTGAATTACCGGAGGTTGCTCCCAGCAGCCTCGTCAGCCTTTGAAGATGAAAAGGAACGAGGAGGCTGGAAACGCCAGGGGAGGCAGACAAGGCGGTCACTTAGCTTCTAAGCCCAAGAAAAAGCTAATTCGGGAGAGAAGACTTTCTGCTGGGCTGTTCCGGGCCTCGGGGCACAGTAGCGTGCTGCTGTGAGTCCGCGGGTGGTTACGCGGCCGAGGCTTCGCAGCAGGTTCGGGGGTGGCGGGGCTGAAAATGACGTGGAGTGGCAGGAAACCGCCAGGTGGTCTGGGTCCGGGAGCCACTGCAGATAACAGATTTCTGGCCCCAGGCCGGAGAAGGACCTTCACGGGGCAGTGTGTGTCCTGTCCTGGGACACTTCACCACTCAGTGACAGTCCCTGGTTTGGCAGGGCACAGGCCAAGCTCTCTGGAGCCGCCTGGGCAGGGTTTCAGCTCAGGACACAGCTGTTCTGTCTCCCGCCCAGGACGAGAGCAAAGTAGGAAATGGCTTCCTCGGGGCCCTGCTCGCTCTGGGGCAGCTCCTCTGGGTGCCCGACGAGGAGACCCAGGAGACGGAGGTTTGGTTGCAAAGCAGCGGCAGCACCGAGTACAACGCTAAAGCCTATGCCTCTGAGTAAGGTTTATACACTAAGATGAACTCGCAAGGGTTTGCCCCGGTATCTTGCAAAATTTACACTCTAAGATATTCGCCCGTGGAAGGCGGTGGAGGTGACGGTAAGCCAGTTCTGAGACTTGGATGCCACCTGTGCCGTGGGGACAAGCTCCAGGTAGCCAGCGGGAGGAGAAGAGACCCTGTGAAACTGAGTCGAGTTGCCCCCGCTGAGGCCAGGTTAAACCAGCCAGCGCCCAGCCGACTCGCCGGCTGCCCAGAGAGGCACGGAGGTCAGCTAAGCCCAGCGCAATCCAAAGAGCTGCCCAGCTGGCCCATGCACTCAGGAGTTGCAGTAAATGGCCACTGCTACATCGCTCTGGGACGCTTTGTTACGCAGCACGCGTAACTGCGACGCTGGCCTCGGGAGACAAGTGAGGAAGGAAGGTCTGTAGCACACAGCTCGTGTGCTTGGAAATGTTATACACAAAAAGAACAAGCCACACAGGTGCAAAAGAAGTCATCGTCCTGTTCTTGCTGCCTCCCTTCACGCTCCCAGAACTTTGGTGATATTGTCTGTTTCTTTGTACCGATCTCACCCCAGGGCCCCAGACTTGAAAGGACAACTTTACGGAAACGGCTAGTGGGGTTTCTCAGCCATGCGCTACTGGAATGTGGGACTGTCCTGCGCATCAGCAGGTGTTTAGCAGCACGCCTGGCCCTACCCGCCAGATGCCAGCGGCACCCCCTACCCACTCATGACAACCACAAATGTCTCTAGCCACCGGCAAGTATCCCCTGAGGAGTAAACAAACAAACAAACAAAAACCACCAGCTGAGAACCACTGGGCTAACAGATTCCAGGAAAACCATCAGACCAGCCCCCATGGGACAAACTGGCAAACCAAGGCTCCAAGAGGGAATATGCCAATATGGCTGCTACGAGAGCTTCCCTCTCTCACTTATTCATTCATCCATTCCCAAACAATCATTGCAGGCCCACTAGGTGCTAGAGACTCCAGGGCCTGTCCCCAGGAACTCCTAATCTAGTGAGACACAAACAAATAGACAAGTGTAAGCCTTGGAAAGTCAGAGAAGGCATTTAATGCAGATAAGCAGCAGGCATTCAGGGGTGACTTCCTGGAGGAGGTGGCTTCTTAGCTGAATTTTAATTTTGGAGTCAGACATGTCCAGGATGAAAAGCGGGGTGTTTGGGGGCGTGCAGGAGGACAGAATACATAACAGGCTCTGCAGGTAACTGGGAATAACCAGTGTGGAGTGAGGGGAGCGGACTGGACCCAGCATCTTATAAGAAACATGGCTGAGTCTCCTGGGGCGCTGGAACCACCCAGCCGCTCCCCCATCGCACACGTCCACACATCCCTTCCCAGGACTCTGCCACGAGACGGAAAGCAGACGCGGGGCTCCAAGTCTCTGCAGCAGAGCCGGAGCCAGGCCCCGGGGAGGCTCTGCCCGGCCAGCAAGGTTCACGCAGAGGACTGAGGGGAACAAGGCTGCACTGTGGGCCCAGTGCGGAGGAAGGCCTGGCCGGCCGCTCCCAGGAGCTGGCACACGGCTGCATCCGAGAAGACGTGAAAAGCAGCATTGTGGACGTGCTGGGCAGGAGGGGGCTCTGGGCGCCTCCCATTCCTGCCTTCGAGCTCCCCTGATCCAAAAGAACCGCGGTGCTGAAAGAGAGAATCTGAGACCCTCCACCCAGGCCCCTGTCTCCAGGCAGGTAGGAGGAAATACCGTTTATTCAGCAAATATTGACCAAGCGCTTACGCACACGGGCCCTCTGTGAGGTGCGGTGGAGAATACAGGCTCGCGGTTTGTTGGGAAGCTGGCCCACGGTGCAGGACATTCGACAGACACTTCCAGAAAATATTCATTGCTCTACTCCGGGCACCGTGTTAGGGACAAAACGCTGAATGAGACAGAGGTGTCTCCTGCTTCAGGGTGCTCTCCCTGCGGCAGTGCGGACAGGGAGTGAACAGTGAACACGAAACGAGAGCAGTACTAGGTGTGATAAGCGAAGACAGCCGCCCCGCCCAGGGCACTGGTGGGCTGAGGCCGGGGACTGACGTGCACGCAGCCCGGGTTCCCTGAGCGCTGACAGGTGCCAGGCGTGGGAACCGATCAATGTGTGAAATCGACACAGAGCCCTGATCTCGCAGAACCGGTGCCCAGGAGTAAACAGCAATAAACCATGACCCAGTAAATATTCGCTAGCGCATGCTAGAAGGTGACAAAACGCAATGGAAACTAGAAAAAGCGGAGCAGGAGGAAAAGGCTGCAGTGCGGAGGCCGGAGCAAGCCCCACTGGGTGAAGATGCAAAGAACGGAGTCCGGGTCTGTGGGGAACAGTGTCCCGGGCAAGCACAGGCGGCTCACAGAACTGGCAAAGGTACGACGGAGTGTTGTCCTCAGCCACCACTAGGGTGGATCGGGGTGCTTGTGACACAGCAGTAGGGAACTGGGAAGTCAGACCAAGCCCCAGACCGTCCTGTACACGCACCCCCAGCTCCCCGCACCGTGCCGGGCCACGTCCGCACTCTGAGTTCCATACGTGCAACTCACCTGACGTCCTCGGGCCACATGTCCCGCCGTCCTCTACTCTCAGGGCCCTCCCTTTCGATCTCCTGCAGCGACGCTCCCCTGAGCCCACAGCTGGACCTGCCAGTGTCCGGGCCTGCCCCACCCCTGACATCTTAGACACCGGTGTCCCCCGGGTGGCCACAGCCCCTGCCTCCTGCTCCCCTTGCTGCCTAAGCGCCTTCCTCGTTGGAACCTTGCTCCGTCGCTTCAAAGGCCCCTCCGGCCCCAGCAACGCTTCTGCTGCCGCTGGACTTGGCAGACCTCTCTGTTCCCACCGCCCCGTGCTCGGGACAAGCCCCCGGGTTATTGCCCTAACATCCCTCCTGGTCTCCATCCCTCGCAAGCTCCGCTTTCTAACGGTTGCGAGTGTGACCTTCCTAAGGCACAGATGTGGACCTCACACACACACACAGATGTACAAACACCAGTGCATCCCGAGGATAAGGGGCCCTTCCTAGGAAGCCTTCTCTGATACCACCAAGCAGCATTAGAATCCCCTCATCAGAGTCGCCAATGCGTCTGCATTATAGTCCCGATCTTATTGATTTGCCCTTGCTGTTTACTTGTGAGTCTCCCCCATTACACAGACCATGAGCATCCTGAGGACAAAACTATTGTCTTATCCATCCATAGCCTAGTGTGACATACAGCGGGATGAAGATTTATCTAAGTGAGAGATCAGCACACTACATCCCACTGGCCAAATCCAGCCTGCCCCACTGCCGGCGTGGTACGGCCCATGAGCTCACAATGGATTTTACACGAACATTTGCAATTGATGTGATGATAGGGACTCTAACTTTGAACTTCAGTTCAGCAAAATGTTATCTCCCTTGTCTTCCAAAGAGAATTCCATTCTTCTCACTTACAGGCTTTTAGTGTAAAACATCGTATTCGAGTATGAGTACTGTTGTTAATTTTTTCAATAAAAATTTTATGGAAATTTGCTCTACCTCTCGTTACAGGAGAATCCATGTGACACTGTGCTTGCTTTGGCAGCGCATACGCTCGAGTTGGAACGATACAGACAGTGAAACCAAACAGAAAGTCCAGGGCCGCATGTCCCCACTCGTACTGGAAGCTAAATAACATGCACACGTGGACACAGTGTGGGGTGATGTAGAGAATCGGCAGCCTGGGAGGGCAGCGGGGAGAGAAAGACGGGAAACCACTCAGTGGGTACAATGTGCATTATTCGGGTGATGGTTACATTACAAACCCAGGCTTCACCCCTATGCAATAGATCTGTGTAACAAAATTGCACTTGTACCTCTTAAAATTATGCAAATAATTACAAAAAGTATCTGTGCAACATCCTTGATTTTGTCTCCTGGTTCTTCATGTCTAAAATATTATTTGACCCTTTTACAAAACAAGTTTGCTGACCGTGCTATGAAATCTAAAATTTCAAGTGCTGTCCTGATACCTCTGAACGTCACAGGGCCCCAAAGGCCCAACCTCGAGTTCTTCTGCTCCCCCCAGATGTACTCGCCACCTGCCAGGAAAGGCCCCCCCCGCCACGGCATCCTCCGCCTGGCAGGTTCCACCTCCCCGCCAGCAGGTGACATTATTCAAACAAGGCCATCACATCCTCCCATGGAACCGAGTGTCACCTCACTCTTTTGTTACTACAAAGCCTGCCTCTCCCCTGCCGGTTCACTGCGCTCCTGAGTGTAACACCCATGTGGCCCTGAGTGCCAGGGGGACCCTCCTCCCCCAGGCACCGAATAAATAAGCTGCTGCCAACTCGTCTGCCCAGCACCGGGTGTGGGGTGTTCAGCCTCCTCCGCCCACGGGATGGTCAGAGACTGAGCCCTTGTCTAACTGAATGAATGAATGAATGAATGAATGAATCTGCCTGATCAATTTCCCTGGCGCCGTTCTGCCTCCCTCCCCGCACAGCAGCCTACGGCCCCGTCCCCCTCCCGGCTCCTCTGACGGCCACACCGCCTCTCCCGTGCGGTCCTGCTGCCTGGCAGAGTAAACCGCCGCAGCCTGCCAGCTCCCTCTTGACTTCTTAAAAGCTTGACGCGGCCCCTCCTTGGCCGAGGCCGCTTCGTCCAAGAAAAAGGAGTGACTTTTGGAATGTTCTGCGGTTGGAGGCATTCGACGGCGGGTCTGTCCACACGCCGCGTCGGTGCCTCCCGCTGCCGTGAAAAGCCCTGTGTGAGAAGGTGGGCCGGTGCTTGCTTAAGGCACGGCCGCCAGCTTCCTTCTCGTTAGAACCCTGACGGGTTTACGCGACACCTGAGAAAATACAGTCGGCGCTGTGCTTGCGGCGTGTTGATAAAGCGCTCCGAGGGGGAAAGTCCGTGAATGTGCTTGGGTCACGGGGACAGAACATTGGCCCCTTTGTGTTCCTTACGGCCCGGCAGCCAACGCAAAAGCAACAAACAGAAACTGCTCTCCACCTTGCCAGCCCGAGAAAAGCCAGGCAATTGCCCTGTTTATTCTGGAACAAATGCTGAAAGGACTGTTGTCTGAAACGTTGGAGACGTGGGCACTTATCGGCCCTGCCCCTGCGGTGTCCTTGAATGAGAGTGGCCACTCTGGGGCCGGAGAGGAGCGCGGTTTCTGCGTTCGTGTGGATAAAGCCATCGGAAGAGAACACTCCGGGAAGATGCCGGAGTCATGGGGCCAGGACGGGGGCCCTCGGACCCCGTGAAGGTGTGCGGGGTGCAGGAGGAATGCAGAGAGACGTCCCCGCTCTGCCACCCAACACGTCCCCCCGTGAAGGAGCGAGGCTGCCGTCCACGAGGGGAGCTGACCAGAGGGCCCCGGTCGGGTGTTCTGCGGGAGAGGCCAGGGCAGATGTTGGCAGAAGGTGGCTCGGGCATGGCAGGCTGAGGCTGGCATCCAAAGGGGCACGTGCCACATGGGGAGTGGAGCCTGGGCTCCATTCCGTGCAGAGGGAAGCCAAGGCCTGGGCAGTAGATTGTTCAACAGTCCCAGTGCACGCTCCTTTGCGAGGTGACTTTGCCACCCTCTCTCCCAGAGGCGGAGTCTACTCTTGACTTCCTTGAATCTGGGCTGGCCATGGGACTTGCTGTGACCAACAGGATGCAGTGCAAGTGACATCACCTTGGAGCCTGCAGCTGCCCATCCTCTTGGAAGGCTACCCCAAGACCTCCATGCAAGGAAGCTGGTCTAGCTGGCTGGACGACGGGAGGCCGCTCGGAGGAGACCCAAGGCCGGCACCAGCCACATGCCAGACCCGTCATTGGCATCATCTCAGACCCTCCAGCCCAGGGATTGTCCAGCTGAATGCAGACACTTGCGCGAACCCCAGAGAAACTGGCACGGGGACCTCTGAGCTACCCCACGGAAGCATGAGAAATCCATGATGTTAGACCACTCAGTTTGGGGACGGGTCTGTCACATGGGTCTAGACCAATGCAGGTACCTAGATAATCGGAGAGTGACACCTACACCCCAGACCAGCCTCCCAGACCTCAGGGTGCACCAGTGGGCGGATGGCGACATCGCGAGCTGAGACAGGAGCTGGGGTCAGAGGAACTCAGGGAGGGGAAGGCGCTCCGTTTGGCTGCGGAATAAAAATGGACAGTGCTGAGCAAACGCACAGTATGCCAGGCGCCATCTCACGTGCTTTATTTTTATCCACTCCCTTCGTCCCCTCAGGAGCGCTCTGAGGTCGGCGCCACTCTTATCTCCATTATACAGATGAGGAAACTGAGGCACAGAAAGGGTGCCTTGCACCAGGTCACACGTCTGGCACATGGAGGAGCCTAGAGTTGAACGCTGGCTGTTTAACCACAGTCACGCCTCTCCCCAGTGCGTGGAGGCTCGGGAGGGACGCGCAGGGGACAGGCGTGAGGGGGAGGAGGGACTGGAGCCAAAACAATCAGAGCCTGGATCTCCTTGGGCTGCCCGTGGCAAAGGACAGTTTTATCGACATGCACATTAAAGTCTCTTGCACGGATTCACAGCTTTCCAATTTCCTGCGTCCACAGCGCGTGGTGGGGGGTGCTCAGAAGCCATCGCTGAATGACGAGAAGCACCGAGGGACGTGGGGTATGACCGCAGCTCCTGGCGAAAACCAGCCCGCCAGACCCTCGCTGCAAGCAGGGCTGCCTTTCCCATTTCCAGAAAGCAGCCCGCTCCCCGGCTCCGCTCCCTCCAGGAAATCCTGTTTGTGCTATTTCAGGAAAATTGATGGCTTTTTTTCTGGGCCTTCCAGGAGCCTGACAGATGGTCCCAGATTTGTGCGCTGTGTTTCCAGAGCGGCATCCAAGGGACCCTCTGACGATTCTTTCCACTGTGTCAGGCATTGCAACCAAACGTGTTCCTCCAGCAGATACTTGTTGAGAACCTGCAGTATGTGACGTACCGCGCTGGGTGCTGGAGATGCATCAGAATATACCGACTGAACACGTCTACGCACTGGGGCTCGTGGCAGCAGCAAGACTGCAGGAGGACCCAGCGCCATCCCACGGGGGCTTTGGGGCCCCCAAACAAAACGCATTCATGAGTAGCTCCCACGTGTTACCCCATAACACATGAACACCTCGGAATGCTTTTCCACAAGCTAGATCAGGTGGAAAGAAGTTACCGTGGCAGCCTTAAAGTGGAGAAAAGCCACAAAAGAACACAAAACCAGGAGGAAACCATTCCCCTGCGTCAGAGGAGAGTGTGCGATTTGTGAGGAGGAGCTGGGGCCCTTCTCAGGCCTGCTGGAGCCGCGACTCCTTCCCCCTTCCCCTGGGAGGAGGAGACCAAGTGGGGCGGGCAGGAGCCTGAACGCAGGGACTGCTCTGTAGGGTGACAAGCAAGGAACTCAGAAAGTCTGACGACACATGACAAAAGTATTCTGGGGCCACCAAGCCGGAGATTCTGCCACGGCGGCCACAAGCTATCGGCATTGTGTCTGACACAGTCGTCATGGCCGCGGTAACCATGCGGCAGCAAGAGAGCCGGTTTGGGGTCCCACAGACCAGACCCCACAGCTGAATCCCAGCCCTACCTATCCAAGTAACGTCACGGGAATAAATGCTATCTCTAGGCCTCGGTTTTCCCATCTGTAAATGGGGGTGATAATGGCACCCACCTCATAGGGCCTGGGTGGGTTGAATGTGGCAATGCACGTGTCCCCGGCACACTCTGAGTCCCCTGCTGGCTCACACTCAGGGTTGAAAGGCAGCCTCTTCCTTCTGGAGAATACCATCTCTGATCTCTTGGATACGTTCAGGCAGACGAGACAAGAAGCAAGTCCTGCCGGCCACCTCTGCCCCTGCTCGTCCCACCTGGTCCCCAAGGCCGCCTCTCCTCCAGGCAGCCTCAGCCCAGGCCTGCTGCCAGGGAACCGGAGGGGCCTCTGTGCTTGAGGTTCTCCGTTAAGAAAACTCCAAAGGATTTTTTTTCATGCGAGACATTTGATTTATTTTTTTGAAGTATTTTTCCCCAAAGCATTTTTTTAAGAAGACATTGTACTTTGGAAAGGTTCAAGTAGTAGCGCAGGTAAAATGACCTGCTACCCGGAGTCGACAATCGTTAGCACTTTGCCATCTATTCCCCCCACTCCGGCTAAACCACTTTAAGGTGAATCACAGATACGACGACACTTCAATTCTCAATATTTCAGCATCACCTTCAAGAAGAAACAAGGTCATTCTTCTACATATCTGCAGCTCTTGTCTCATACGTAAGTGAATTAATAATAATTCCCTGATAGAGTCTAAGGCCCAATCCACAGCC
Organism: Avahi laniger; assembly: GCA_963575035.1. NCBI lineage: Eukaryota > Metazoa > Chordata > Mammalia > Primates > Indriidae > Avahi > Avahi laniger. The sequence goes on along the minus strand of CAUYSK010012052.1, from coordinate 38,346 downwards.
AGATTTCCCCAACCTCCCACGTTATGTTCCCAAAGGATCTTTGAGTCGAGTCCGTACAAGCAGACATGGCGATGAGGTTCACCGGCCGCTGGGGCTAACTCTGGGTCTGACGTTAGCCTGGGTGGCAAAGAACTGTCCACAAGGGTTGATGTCGCAAAGCCACTGCAGGCCACGCCACACCATGCGGCGCCTGGGGTCTGGGCAGAGGGAAAACATGGGGGTGGGGGGAGCTGTTTCATTTTTCTTTATAACTTTAGTTGCCGGGAAACCCGTATCTCGCATGGGCCTTGGCCCAACCCCCTGGCTACGAAACCAGACCCCTTCGCTTCTGTTTTGTATTAGGAAGGCAGAGCCCACGCTAACGGGTACTTTTCTTTCCCCGCCTGTAGGAATCCAAACAAAATTCTTTGGTTATCAACTTTCTTTTCTGTGGCGGAACTCCCCTGATCCGCCACACCCCGCTCTCCTGCACGGCCTCAAATGGCTGCTTCCCCGTCCCCAGCTGTCCCCAGCCCACACACCCAGCACGCACACGCACACACATGTAAACACGCAGACACGCACATGCATTGAAGGCACGGGTTCCCCGTCCAAGGGCAGACGGAAACTCAGCCTGTCTCCCAGGCTGAGTCTTCCCCGCTCTCCCTCTCGCCCAGCTCAGGGAAGGAAGGTTGCAGCTGCCAAGCTCCGTGTAAACAGGCGGAGCTGGTTTCGCAGCCTGGAGGGGGAGCCAGGCCTAAGGAACAGGAGGGACTTAGTGGTTTCATTGCCTCGGTGGGTCCCCCTCAGCCTTCTGCCCCCTCCCTGGACCCCCAGCACTCTCCAGCCTGCTGAAAACAAGAGAGAGAACGCTAAGCCCTCAGGCGCAGCCAACGTCCTGTAAAAGAAGAGTTATGACGGATGCAGCAGGCCAGGGTGGGGTGCGGGAGGAGTGGGGAGAACGGCTCAAGCGCAGGGTAGAGAGAACGTAGGCAGAGAAACTTGAGTGTACGTTCCCAAAGGAAGTTTAATCCAAAACGGTCCCATTTCGAGTCCCCATCTTGCATGACCTGCCCCAGTCCCGTCTTTGCATGCGTCCGCCTGCGGGAAACGTTGCAGAGCGACTCGGGCGTGCGGTGTGACAGGCAGTCAGGGCCTTGGCCTTACGCGGCTCTCAGTTCAGGGTCAGCTTTAGGTTTGTTACTGAACTGCTTCCCTCTTACAAGCCGGCGACACTCGGCAGTCGGGGAATATTCCAGTCTGTTCCAGAAACCGAGGCGCACGCTCACTTTAATTCTCCTTATTCCCAGCAGTACATTCCAGGAAGTTGGCAGGAGCACCGACGAGCAAATGCAGGACCACTGCCCTAGGGAAAATACAGGTTAAGCTACCAGGAGCCTCTGGTCACGATGTCTCCATCAGCCCGTCAGTGGATAACCCTGTTTTCTGTGTGTTTCTGGGTAAAGACACCTTGCTGCATACAGACTGTGGATTCACGCACATTCAGCCACAGCCAGTATTTCCGTGCTCGCGCCTGAACGCAGCGCCCCCAACACACGATCTGATCGGGCAGGTCGCAGCCTCCCCGCGCCCGCGCACACTGGACGGAACTTCAGCACCGCGCGGGGCTGTTCTAAACGGCACAGTCACCAGCGACATCAAACAAGCGTGAGAACGACACTCGTCAGGAGCGTGAGAGCCGACCCGAGAAGGCAGGGTGTCGCCCCGTGCGACCCCGTGTGACCTCAGCTGGGACCATGCACGTCAGGAGACGCACATTTTTCACCACTCTACGTGCGACAAATGATTTTGACGGTGCCGTGAGCGTTGGCTTTGGAGTTACAAATAAATGTCCATGAGTAGGCAGATTTGCAAACACAGAAACAGTGAGTGACGAGGATCGATCGTACTGAAAATTGCCGCTAGAGAACAGGGGTCGGCGCCCCTCCATGGATGGAACTCCATCCCTGCCCACGCGCGTGAGCCAGAGTCGCCGGAAAGGGGAGGGACGGACGGGGCTGGGGTCCCTCTGCAAACTTCAGCTCCGCTCACAGGAGCGAGGGCCCTGGAGAGGAGCACCTTCGTCAGGCCAGCTGGCTCAGGCCACTTCCTTGACCACTTTGACAAAATCTGGGCCACCCGAGCCCGCCATGAGCAGGGGCTCAAGCGGCAGACAGACCCAGGCCCTCTACAGACTTCTCCACCCACGGAGCCTCCATTTCTTCATCTCGAAAATAGGTATACATGACACTGCAGAAAATGGTCATTAGGATTAGCGCAGTGACAGTCCCCACTATGACTGTTATTAACTCAGGCTACTATTATTATTATTATTATTAATATTATCAGTATTATTACTTCCCAGCTCAGAGTCTGGCCTAGAACACATTGACTCTTTGGTGCCAGGAGCAGCTCCAGGTTTTGGGCCATCTGAAGCTTATATGATTTTAGGGGACTTCTTTAAAAGAAAAAAAATACAAAGTTACAAATATGAAATTAGATGTAGAGCCTTAAGGAGGGCCGTTCAGGGGAGGACGCTGAAGGTCAAATTCCGTTACCTACAAAGTGAAACCCTCCTCGGTCTGGATGTTATACTGAACACATACACTAAGGCCTTGGGCATTTATTAATCAATTTAATTTAATTAATTGATTAAAAGAATTAAATGCATTTTTATATCCTACTCTGTGCCAAGCACAGCAGTGATGAAGACTCGGGGGAAGGAGAGAGGGGCAAGGGATCTGCCACTGGAAGGGAATTCGGGAAGGTTCAGAGCTGAGATTTTAAGGATGAGAAAGAGCAAGCCCGTTGCAGCCTGGGGGCAGATCTTCTAGGCAAAGAGAACAGGAAGTGAAGGGACAAGCATGGTGTTATTCAAGGAACAGCAAGGCCAGTGAGTGGGCCCAGAGTGAGTGACGTGAGATGAACTTGAAGAGGTAGTCAGGGGCAGATCAGGGAGGGTTTGGGAGATCCTAGAAAGGAGTTTGGGTTCGATGCTAGGAGCAAAGGAAAACCAGTGGGAGATTTTAAACAGAGGTTTATGATTTATGTTTCTGAAATATCACTCTGGCTACCGTGTGCAGAATGGATTATCAGGGAAGGGGGCAGAGAGGAAACACAGTGAGGGGACCCTTGACTGCCGTCTCTTGGGGTCAGAAGCTTGCAGGGACTGATGGGGCAGGAGTGGAGCAATTCTAAGAGACCCCCTACACCCCACAGCTGCCACTGTCTCCGCGGCCACATGGCCTGCTCATGAGAGTCGGCAGCTGGGACAAAGCCCTCAGGTTCCTGCTTTGTTCTACTGGGAACAAAATAAGAAAGAATGAACAGGACTTGGCCAACTGGGACCCAGCGGGGCGCACACAGCTGGGCCTGGGGAAGCGCAGACGCAGCGGCAGCAGGGCCGGCCAGGGCTTCCTCGGCGCGGGCGCTTTATGGCACGGCCTCTCGATGGGTTTCTGGCCACAGTCAGAGGAGCTCTAGTCTCTCTTACCCAGGGTGAGGTGGCAGGGAAGGGTTTGCTGCAAGGTGTTTTCGCTTTCGCCTGCCAAGGCCGCCTCGCGAGAGCCCACAGCTGCGGAATTAATCACAGCCAATTATCTCCCATGTGGTAGTCGGGCTCGGCTTGCTGAAAGCTTCGAGAGGTGGGAGAAATCCACAGACGAGCAGCCCAAAAAGGCCTCCTTCCGTCCTTCCCACCACCCAGCCCCCTATGAGTTTGCCCTTTGACCTCAACATTCCCCTTTAAATAAACGCGGCCGCCTCAAATTGCTTAAAAAGTAGCCCCCTCCCCTGATGAGCAAAGATTATCAGAATTAACCCAGAAAAATACGTTTTAGAGCTGCTTAAGTTTAAACGCTGCCTGTATTCACCTCCCCATATCTGTGCTTGTCAACAAATGCAAGAAGGTCCTCTTAAAAACCCACCTCAATCACAAAAACCATAAAAGATGTGAGGCAACCATCAAATAGCAAAGTGATAACAGTAAAAAAAAGAAAAAAGATCATCTGTAAATAATAATAAATCTGTCTTCTTGTCAATCACTCTATGTTCTTTGTAATATTCATGTCTTATTGCATTGGCTGACCTGCCTCCTCTAGAACGACACTGAGTAACCGGCAATAAACATTTAGTATGAGACTGACTGTTCAGCGGAAGATGAATCATTGTTATCATAGAAAGAAAAAAATTTTTTCTGTCTCAAGTTTTCTCTCTCTTAATTTACTTTTTATCTTATGACTACAAAGAGAGCACAAAAGCGTATATAGAGAGAAATTACTCCTTTTGCCCAATCCCCGAGCAGTTCCGTTCTCACAGGCGATCTCTGTCATTAGTTCCTTTTGTATCTTTCTAGAGACGTTTGACGCTCACACAGGCGTTATGACTCTGCCAAGGCTGCCTTAGCCATGTACCACCAATTGAGCTGCTTAAGCAACAGCCATGTATCTCTCACAGTTCCAGAGGCTGGAAGGCCAAGACCAAGGTGTCGGCAGGTTTCCTTTCTCCCGAGACCTCTCTCCTTGGCTTGCGGATGGTGCCTCCTCTCTGTGTCCTCACGCGGAACACCGCAGACCCCTGGTTTTCCTCTCTCTTCTTATGAGGACACCAACCGTATTGGATTAGGGCCCCAGCCTTATGGCCTCATTTAACCTCAGTGACCTCCTTAAAGGTCATATCTCCAACTATAGTCACATTGGGGGTCAGAGCTTCAGCATATAAATTTGAGGGGGATACAGTTCGGTCCTTAGCAACAAGCAAAGCATAGATATGAATATAGCTATAGATATAAACACATATTCCTTTTTCCCTCCTCTCTTACAAATGGCAATATGCTATCCACGTCTTGCTTTTTATATCCAACACTCTACCTGGGAGATCTTTCCGTATCAGTATATAAAAAGTTTTCTAGTTTTTATGGACCGTAATTTATGTAACTAACCCTTCATGAACGGGCTTTGGGTTGTTTCCAGCATTCTGCTATGAGGAATAAGCTTTACTGTGCACCCGTGCACGTCTCTGCAGGATAAGTTCCCGGGCGGCGTGTGCGTTCGCAATGTTGACGAATTGCCCAGGTGTGTGCAAAGCCCCCCCCACCCCAGCCACGTGCAGGGGCCTCAGCTCTGCGCCTGGTCGTCAGAGGCACGCACTCTGGAGTGGGGCTTTGCCAGCCTGGCGGAGGGGACGTGGCATCGCAGTCTGGCTTTAATTTGCAGTTCTCTGGTTGTGAGGGAGGCTGGGATCTTCTCCATAAATTCAAGGCCCATTTGAACAGTATTTTCCTGTGAATTCTGTCCGTACCCGCTGCCCCTTTTCCCAGCGTGTTATTGTCTTTTTCATTCCGATTTGTCTCAGACGTTGACCTAAAGCGGGATGTTATTTTCCATTTGTAGGCCCAGATTTCTTTCTCAGCTTCTATTACGTCTGTCCAGGTTTTGTTCTGGTTTCTTCGGAAGAAGCAAACAGATAACGGAGGAGCATCTCTGATCCATGGTTAGACTCTCGTCTTTTCATGGCCCGATGGCGGTGCGGTCGCCAGCATCGCGTGCAGATGAGGTAACGTCTAACGCCAGAGGAGGGAGCTTCCTCCCACGTGTGAGGACGGCCTTCCACAGAGTCCCCCGGCAGAGGTGACCTCACGAGTCACCCATGACCAGGCCTAGAGCAGTCGCTGATGAAGGGGACCGTGGTTGCCGTAGATTGAGCAAGAGCCCCATCCTGCGGCCGAGGAGGGGCCCGCGCCCCCCGCCCCGCGAGGGCTCAGGCTCCGCCAGCCTGGGAGAGCTGGACGAGCGAGGGACACGCTCCTGGTCTGCGGACAATAGGTTCCCTGCATTTCTGGACGTCACTGATTCGGTTTCCAACTGTTTCAGTTCTGGTTTCTGCTGCTTCTAACGCCGATTTCCTTTCCCGGGTGTGTTTTCAGTTCCCTGCTGGCCTTTCCAAGACACCCCAAGCTCCCTCGCTTCTCTGCCCCCACCTTCCTCAGCTCCTTCCATTGCGACCCCACGTGGTCTTAGCGTCGCATCGTTGTCTAATTCTAAGGTCACATTTCCTCGAATTTTATTGTGAACACAAGACAGCTTTCTACAATTTACCTCCATTTCCTGCGTAAATCTGCAAAAGTGTGGGTTTCCTCCTGGGAGCAATGTTCACCATCTTTTCTATTGCAGGATCTTTTCATGCCCCGTCGGGGTTTTTACTTCCTGATGCTCTTCCTCGGATGAGCTCGGGCGCGGGGTTTGGGGGCTGCCCTCCCTCGCCCACCTGGCTGCCATTAGAACCCTTGTCGCAGATCTCCGAGCCAGAGCGCGGCTGCTGCGACCTGCCCCGGAGCCAAGTTCCCGGCGTCTGGCAGCCGTGTTCCTGGAGGGGCTCCGCTGGCTCCGGAGGCTTCTTCCTCTTGGGCTGCCTGGTTGCCTGCCGATCCAAAGGAAAATTTATTCAGAGATAATTCGAAACAGTCTGAAGGCCTTCCCATGCCAGCGAGTGCATAAAACCGACGAGGCCCCGAGGGGAGCACTGCCACAGCTATTTCTGTCTTCACCCTTCCTCTCTTCCAACCCGACGTCCCGGAAAGCCGTGAGCCTGTGCGGCGAACGAGGCCCCTCCTGCCTTCCCACCTGGCGGCCACTGTGCGGGACGGATGGCGCCATTTAGGCCGTTCCCCGGGAGCGTCTCCGACGGGGCCTGCTCTTCCCAGCGGTGGCGACGGCGGCAATTCTCCCTGATCCTTCGGGACGGGGGACGGACAAAGTGTCCTTTGACGCTGTATGTGCATTCTCATTTTGTTTCTCAAGAGTTCATTAAAGCTTTTTCCCCCTCTTGTTTGTTTGTTTTGCTAACATGCTAAGAGGGGAGAGAAAATAAATCATCAGGACCTTGTTTTGCTCCATGTGAATCTCCAGCTGGCTCCTATTTCGGGATCCTGTTCCTGTCAACAGAACCAACTTCTGATGGCTCCACAGGCAAAGCTGGTGGGATTTTTTTTTCCCCATTAAAAAAACAAATTTCAAACAGAAGCCCAAAAACCGCTCCCTCCCCCAGGACATCCACAGCCCATCTGAAATGCCATTTGCACAAGATCCGAGGGTGGCCCTCGGTGGCTCTCGCAGTCAGAAGGACAGCACTCCCACACCCGTGGCATTTTGGTGGCAGCTGGAAGCTCTCATTTGCGCTGTACTTTTGGCAGAGCCCCTCTCAGCCCGGCCTCATCTCTGGGTAGCGCTGGTCCTCTCCCCCTTTCCTGGTCTTCGCTGGAGGATGTTCCAAGGCCACGCAGTCGGGGCGGGTCCACCTGGCTGCGGAATCGTTACTGCGGGCCTTGATCTTCATTGCAGCCGACCATTCGCGTCCGTCCTCCTCTGGAACCTCCCAGCCAGCAGGGCGGCCGCCTTTCCTCCTCCTCAGTCAGCCTCCCAGCCCAGGGTCCCCCGTAATCGTGTTTCTCTGCAAAAAGAAGCTGCTGGTTTTATGCCAAGACAGCACAGCCTCTGAGGTCCAGGTTGGGTTGCACATGCGGCGTAGATGAAGCCTTCGCTCTCTGGACTCTGTGAGTAGCCAGCTCCGGCCTCAGGGTACTCGATCAGTGCGTGTTTTCCATGGGTGGATGGTGACGATTGTGGCTGATATTATAATTAAAAGCCACGGACTTCATTTTTTCCCCAGGAAAAGCAAAAGCCTTTAGAGAGAATTTATAACATATGCGTATCCATAAAGTTTTTGGAAACCAATACTTTTCTTTTTCTATTATTCTTGATTTCCAAAGATCGCTACCTTATTTTCTTGCATATCCTTATCACGTCAGAGTGACAATTTTGTTCTCATTTTACTGATGAGATCAGTGAACAGAGACTGTACCAAATAAAGGAAATGTCTTCCAACAGGAGGGAAAGAAACGAACACACATTGATCACCTTCTGTGTCCTAGAAACTCCGACAAGCACTCTCTCCACTGTTTTCATTTTCAGTCATTTAAAGGCTCAGAAGATCAGAGAGGTTACGTAACTGGACTAAAGTCACACAGCTAGTAAGAAATAGGGCTGGGGTTTGAACACAGAGATGTTTGATGCTGAAGCCAGAGCCCCCTCCCTGAGCCACCTGAGCTCACCACAGTGGATGGATTTTAGAGAAAGGAAATGAAAGAAGTGAGTAGAAAAGTAGGCTGGGCACGGTGGCTCACACCTGTAATCCTAGCACTCTGGGAGGCTGGGGCAGGAGGATTGCTTGAGCTCAGGAGTTAGAGACCAGCCTGAACAACAGTGAGGCCCTGTCTCTACAAAACACAGAAAAATAAACTGGGTGTGGTGGCACGTGCCTATAGTCCCAGGTACCCAGGAGGCTGAGGCAGGAGGACCACTTGAGCCCAGGAGTCTGAGGTTGCAGTGAGCTATGATGACACCATGGCACTCTAGCCCAGGCAACAGAGTGGGACTCTGTCTCAAAAAATAAATAAATAAATATATAAAAAGGAAATTAGGCAGGTCAAATAAACCAATCTCCAAGACTTAGGTCTTCGCCTGCAGTTAGAGCGTCGTTCCTGCCACGGAGCAGGGGGGAAATTCCCGCCCAGCTTCCCACGGCAGTTTTGAAACTGGCCCCACACGTCCCAAAAATCTATCCTATCCCAGGCATAGTTCTGAAAAGGCAGCCCAGCCCGCCAGGAGCTAAGGCAGGAAGAGAATTCTCAAGTTTTCCTTCCTGATTCTCAGGGGCTTCCTTTTGTTTGTTTTTTTAAACTAGAGTCTAGAAGGTTGTTTCAGTTTTTTACTATAAAGTGTGCAGTATCAACCGGTTCTTCGTATCCCAGTAATAAGGATGCTCTGATAGTGACGTCGTGATCACGGTGCCTATGTGAGGTGCTACGCTGTACTCACAGTCATCTCGTTAATGCACGCAGCAATCCTGGAGACGGCTCACCGTCCACGTCTCGTGCGTGGGGACCCTGAAGCCCAGGCATTCAGGTGACTCAAGCTGGGATTCAACTCTTGTTCTCTTAACCACAGAATCCCTCGGGGGCCTCCTCCTCCGGGGGCTGCTGCAGCATCCGGGCCTGCCACGTCCTCGCTTTGCCCCACAGGTGCCGGGAACGTCCTCGAGTGTCATGTCTGCCCCAACAGATAGCTCTCGCTCGCCCTGGAAGTGAGGCTGTGGCTTGGAATTCATGACAGGGAAAGGCGTCCTCTCCCGACACTGACAGGCGGTGATTGGAATGTTCTGACCATGCCACGTGGCACACATGGGGTGACAGGCTGAATAAGGGTCCCCAAAGATGTCTGTGTCTTAACTCCCAGAACTTGTGAATGTTTGACCTTTCGTGGTAGAAGAGATTTGCAGACGCGATTCCATCAAGGAGCGGGCGGTGGGGAGAGTGCCCCGAGTCGGCCAGGGGCCCGATGTAGTCGTACGGGTCCCAGTAAGAGGAAGGCGGGAGGGTGAGAGTCAGAGGAGATGTGACGATGGAACCGGGTCAAGTGACGTGGCCATACTCTGAGGAATGAGCTCTCTGCTAGGAGCCAGAGGAAGCAAGGAGCGAATTCTCTCCTGGAGCCTCTGAAGGGACAGCCGTGCGGCGACCTTGATGTCGGCCCCGTAATACCCATTTGGACTTGCGACCTCCGGGGTGTGGGGTAAGATAAGTTCGCATTGTTTGAAGGCACTAAGCTGGTGGCAACTTGTTACAGCAGCTGTAAGAAACTAGCACACACGGCCTTACGGACGGAACTCAACCACACGGTCTCGAGTCCCCCGGCTAGGTGTCCACAGCCCGCAGGCCATGATACGTGGGCAGGTGACCCATGAAGGTCATTGCCAGTGTCAGCCACACCAAGATGATGTGAAAGTCCCGCTTTGAGGGTGAAACACTCCCAATTAAGTTCACCTGGTGGCACCACCTTGGGGCCAGAAATTGGTCATTTTCCCTTAAGCAACAATTTCGATCTTTTTTTTTTCTTTTAATTTTTAATTTTTTAAAGACGGGGTCTTAATACATTGCCCAGGTTGGACTCAAACTTTGGAGCCCACGAGATCCCCTGCCTCAGCTCCCCACGTCGCTGGACTCTGGGCGTGCTCCTGGCCAACGCATTTTACATGAATTCTTCTGAGAAGATATTCCCCCCGTAGTTTTTCCACAAATGTGGTCAGGCTTCAGTCCAGGAAACAGAAAAAAATAAAAGTATCACACTATTTCAGAATGCAAGAGAAATTAATTAAATCCAAATTTTCATAGAACGTTAAAAGTTGAACGCAACTCAAAACACACTCGAGATTCAGACTGGAATTCAAAACATGTTCTGAGAGGCGACAAAAAAAGAAAAAAAAAAACCCTAGACAACTTTTCTTGAGACGGCTCTCCCTAAATGTACCAAAGGGAGCTCGAGCGATCAGTGAAGGCGGGTGGGAAAAGGCGGGGCCGTGAGAAGAAATCTGGGGCGTCTCTTCATCCTCAGTGATCCCGGGGCCAGGCAGACACGCGGGACGGCGCGGAAGGGGGGAAACCAGCCGGGGAACGCGCAACGAGGGGTTTGGCACAGGCGAGGACAGCGGCCGGGGAAGGCGGTGCTCGTTTGCAAAGTGCAAAGAAGACAGCAAGGTCACCCGGGAGCCAGCTGAGAACAGGCACCGGGAGCTGGAGCGCGTTCTCTCCGAAGGGACATCGCCAGAGCGCCATTTCACACATAAAGCCGAAATTACCGTCTCCGAGACCCTCCTGTGACCGGAAAGTCTCTCTGGAGGACACCTGACCCCATAAAAATCATGCCAGTAGTGGTGACATTTCTTGAGCCTTTACTGAGACGGCGGCCCGGCCGCTACGCGGGAGGGACTACACGCCTTCTGCTCTCCGGACGAGGAAGGGACGCCCAGCCCAAACTGTCTCCATTTCAACCATCCCATACAGAAAACCCACTTGTCCACCAAAGGAAGTGGGTTCTCGATTATCCACGGAAATGGAAGAAAGAAAAGAGGCATAAACAATCCACAAGGGTGGAGATATACATCATTAATACTTCAAGTTCCGTTCCAGCTGGCTGTAGAATGCACTTAAGCCCTGTCCCCCCGATTATACCAGCTGGTGACATCGGCCACCTTAAGTCTTCAAAAAATATATTTTTTTTATTTTTTAGAGACAAAAAGTCTCGTTCTGTTGTTGCCCAGGCTAGCCTCGAACTCCTGGCCTCAAGCCATCCTCCTCCCCCCGAGGAGAAGCATGAGCCTGGGGCAGGCGTCTGAGCGCCCAGCACCCAGGAGAGAGCCCGGCGCTGCCATCTCAGTCGCGCCTGCGTCCATTCACAGCAAACGCTCACTGGGCATCCCGAGGGCAGCGTGTGTGCCAGGTGCAGGGATGTGGGGGTGCCTGGGGCCACCTTCCTCCTACAGGGGACGCATGTCCCAGGCTCTGTTCTAAGCCACAGGGCATTCGTGGACTGCATTTGTGGGGGGCTTCCCGCAGGGGAAAGACACACCGGATTCTTGTTTTTAAACAAGATGGTTGGGTTGGGGGCAGTGGGCTGAGGGGCTAGAAGGGGCGGACGATAGAGCCGCTGGGCCCTCCGGGAGGGCCGCGAGCTGTGGAGCAGGGGCCAGGGAGTGGGGCGGGCTGGAGGGAGGGAGGGGCTGGCACACAGGTGGACCAGCCAAGAAGCACCTGGAGGCTGGGCCTGGCAGTCTGGGTTTTATCTGATGGACGTGGGGTGGCAGGAAAATGACATGAACCAGTCTGTACTTTAAAAACACTCTCCGAGGAATAAATAGGCCCCAAACAGTCGGTTTTATGTGTACTAGGATCTCGCTCATATAAAAATTTAATATACTATAAATGTGGCATTACAAATCAATAAGGAAAGGCGGAATTAGTCACTGGTGCTGGGACAATTGCTCGGCTATTTGGAGGAAAAAAAAACATAAAGTTGGCTCCTCAATACCCTAAACCAAAATAAAATCCAGATGGACTGAAGAAGTAAATGTAAAGTAATTGTAAAGCTCCAAAACACGCAGGACAAAATAGAGGTAAATACTTATCTGATTTCTGGATGGGGCAGAACTTTCTAAGCACCAAACAGTAAAAAAATCTGAGAGGTTGACAGATTTGATCACCTTAAAGTAAAACCTCTGAAAACCAGATAATGTCACTAACAAAATTTAAAAGCAAACTGGGGAAGAATATTTGTAACACTGATGACGGATGAATGATTGATGTCCTTCATATATAAAAAGTTCTTAAAAATAAATAAGAAAAGGGCAATCATTCTAATTAGAGAAATGGACAAAAGACATTCGTATAAGAAGAGAAGCCCATGTTTAATATGTGCTTAATATGAAAAAGGTTCACCTGTATAATTAAAGATATGCTAAGACATACAAATAAAACATCATTTTTAAAAATCTTACCAAACTGAGAATTTTTTAACAAAAATATAAAAAAAGCAATGTTGGCAAAGATATAAAGAAATGGCTACTCAGATTGGCGGGGCTATAAATTGAACTCTCTACTGGAAAAAATCTGGTACCAGCAGAAACCTCAAAAATATTCTCACCCTTCAGTCTAGTAATTCCACTTCTAGAAATCCATTCCAAGGAAATAATCAGAGATATAAGCAAAGGTTCACACAGGCAAATTACACTGCAAAATATTAATGTTTCAAAAGCAGAAACAATCCAACATCCCAAAAAAGGAGAGCAGACAAAGAAGTGATGGTATATTCATGTGTTTGAATATCATTAATACGTAGCTATTAAAATCACGTTCCTAAAGAATAAGGACATGAATAAGCCTTAATATTAATTAAATAATATATGAAAAAAGCTGAAAATGTAATAACAAAGATTCCATATGATTCACTAATTGCGTATTAGTAGAGGCTGGAAGGTCTTGCTGAGGAGGTGATCAGCGCAGGGCTTTGGAACCAGACCGATTTCCACCGACCCGCCCCGCCGCTCCTCAGCCGTGTGAGCGCAGTACACTGTCCACGCTCTAACCCTCACTTTCTCACCTGTACGATGGGCTGGGACGGGATGAAATGATCGTGACGCTTGTAAAATGCCGAGTGGCAGAGCCGCTATTGCTCTGTTAATTATCATCACCACCACAATGTATCACCTTTACCTTTATTACGTCTCTGCCCTCCGCGCTCTACCCGGGCAGTTCTGTGCCTTGGCTGCATCCCGTAAATGACCGTAAACACTGAGACACAACAAAGGCAGCTCCCATCCTGAGCTCTTGTAAAGATCAGCCCTGGCGCCTGTGGGCGCCGCGGGCAGGCTCGGTCATCACTACTGCCCAGGGATCCTGATGACCCGTGGCCACCGAGGCTGGGGGGCCGGGAGGAGCGAGCTCCTTTTGGGGCTAAGGTCAACACAGAAGGTGCGCACTGAGCACAGACAACCCAGCGCCACCGACGGTTACCCAGGCCCTGTCCGCCGCCCTCCCAGCCCTGCAAAGACAAGATGCTTTTGCCATCGGGGAGGAGACAAGGCTCTTCCTGCCACTCTACATAATTATTTTTGCAACAAGAGTGATCAATAACAATAGTTACAAGTATTATATATTACATATAACAAGGAATATACAATGGTATACATAATATACATGTAATAATTATATAGAATGTAGTTTGATATATAATTAATATATTAAATAATAGCTGATTATATTATTTTACATATATCATATGATACTTATAACTATTGTAATGGTTATATTATTCTCTATTATATAAAATATAACAGTTATAAGTATGATTACTATGATTATTGTATTACTGAGTTTCATCTCCAGCTATTCCCTGCAGAGGTCAAGATCGTGGCTTCAGCTGATTCCATCCGTGCTCCTGCTTGATTAGACCAATAAATGTACATAAGCTCAGTCTCTGCTTTTTAAATAATTAATAATAAGAGCAAGTAACACGTCCCGAGTGCATGTGACATGCCAGACACGGCGCCGGCGTGATCTCCTGCAAGCGTCACCGCGACACTGACGCGGGTGCTGTTCCGCAGGAGCTTGTCTTCCTGTCACCCCCTCCCAGTTCTGGCCAGACCACAAACTCACGGTGACATGTAACGACAAGCGCTCGGGCGGGTCCGTTCGTTGCCCTTTGCTCTACCTTCTGTCCCCGCCCTCGCTCTTCGTGTTTCCGGGAGGTATTATTCCCCAAACCCTAGAAACATCCCGCTTTGTCTGGGGAAGTCCAGGATTACACGGGTGGTCCCGGCACGAGTGCAAACACATCCTTTTCACCCCCGACATGCCCCAGTTTGGACAATAAATCATACAGTCGCCCTACAGAGGGATGACCTTTGTGAGCCAGAGTTCATCGACCTTGAACAACATACGGGCATCGAGAGGACTGAAATTCTCGCAGACACCCGGGTGTTTACTTTAACTATGTCTATGACAATATGACTTAAAATGCAAAAACATGAAACTAGGTAGAAAGTCACCGCCCAGCCGCAGACGCCTCCCCGCAGGCAGACAGCTCTCCCAGGGCCTTCCCCACGTGACAGCAAGCCCGGTAGCTTCTGCTCATCCGCAGTTGTCTTGTCCTCCGGGCATAAGGGCTCTTCAAGGACAAACGAACTCTGCAAACGCACCACCACCTAGCACGGGCCGAGGTCTGCGAAGACTCTGGCCAAGCCTGGTCTGCGGAAGGTGAGACAAGCGCGCCCGGCTGCCTGAACTCGTGAGCACCCGCCACGCTCCCGTCGGCAGCAGCCACAGTGACACTGAGGAACAAGCGTGTGGGGAGAGCAAGAGCCACGGCCGGGACCAGGGGATCCCAGAGCCAAATGCTGGACCTGGGCCCTGTCCCGTCAACCCTGGGAGGCGCAGAGTCCTGGATGTTCAGGGGGTGCACTCCAGGGCACGGGCAGGGAACCCCAGCCTTCTGGCTCTTGCTCCCGCCTTACCCAAGCACAGCTCAGGGCCGTGGCAGAGACGTACCAACTCTTTCCCCTTCCCTTATACTCTCTGGCTCGGAAAAATATGGAAAGACATCGAGGTCCCAGAACAGCCCTCGAGTGGCCCGACATTCCTTGTGGCTGCCGATCCGACATCAGTTCACAGAATATTTCACGGTGGGCTTCAGCCTCCCTGGGGAGAAGCTCCCCTGATAGAACAACAGAAACAGACGTGGCGGGTTCCACCAGAAGAAAGGGCTGAGGGTTCGTCAGACCTCGTGGCTCCTTCACGCACTCAGAGGTGATGCTAATCCAGACTCTCGGATGGGAGGCCCAGCTCCTTGCCAGGTAATTTGCAAACTGCACGGCCCGGAAGCATCTCCACACGCGGAGACCGTAGGCTGCAAGGCCGGGCCTTCCTTGGGAGCCTTGCTGTCTTCCTTTCAGCTGCAAACTCAGCAGCAGCATTTAATAAGAAAAACAGAAGCCGCAGGAGGAAGGAAGCTCTGGAAACAATATACGGTGCACAAGCCTTTACATTCCAGCTGCTCCCAGGAGAGGACACCCGACTGGCTCCAGGGCCGGAGCAAGACGTGCACATGTGTACACGGCTCCCTGGGAATCTTCTCTGCAAACCAGGGCTCCCCTGTTCTGGCCCCTCTTCTCCTCCTGCCCTCTCTCCTCTCCTCTTATTAAACATTTCCTTCTCCTTCTCTGTCGGCTCTTGAATCCTCTTAGGGGACATCCCTCCAGCACTAGGGATTGACTGTGTGGCATTTAAGGGTAAACGCATTGCCTGTCGAAGAGAAGGAGAATTGGTTCTAACGACAACAGTCCCATTTGCAGCGTGCTAATTATGCGCTGGGCACGGCTCTAAGCACTTTGCAACCATGAGCACGTTCCTTCTCCAGAATGATCCCAGGCAGCTGGCGCTAATGTTATCCCCGTTTAACACTCGCGGCAGAGGGACAGAGCAGGCAGCATTCAGGTGAGAAGGGCTGAGGAACTGAGCAACTGCTTCCTGTTCTGTTTCCATGGGCTCCCCCCATCCCCGCTTGAAACTCCCGGGGGGCTCCTTGTGAAGAATCTCATTTCCTTCGAGGAGGCTGGTGAAGGCTCGTGCTGTGGCTGTCGTGATTTGGATGTAAGAAGGAAGCAGCATCTCTCACGTTACAGGCCCAGGCTGGTGAGGCAGGCAGCGATGGGTTGATAAGTATAGGATTCTACCTAGACCCAGCTACTTGACCAGCTGCCCTGCCTGCTCCCTCCATCTGGCATGACGTGGTGTCATCAAGGTTTGCATCACTTGGAATTCACTTGGTCGCAAATAACAAAATGCATAACCAAAGGGCTTGGACGATGAAGACGAGTATCATCTCCCTCCCTGCACATGGTATCCAGAGGTGGAGCAGGTCCAGAGCTGGTTAATTCTGCAGCTCAATGATGACATCCAGGACTCAGGTTCTTTCTGTTTGTCTTCACTGTTATCTCCATTCTCTCCTCGTGGTCACAAGATGGCTGCCACAGCTCCATGCAGACATCCACATGCCATAGCCAGGGGGGGAAATGTGGGGACCATTTTGTCCTGGTATCTCTTTCTAGGAACTAAGAACCCTTTCCCAGAGCCCCCAGCAGACTTCTCCTCACATCTCATCAGCCAGGACTGGGTCACATGTCCCTAACTAAGCCAAAAACAGACAAAAGAGGTGGAGCCACATGTTTGCTTCAGCCAATCAGAATTTACTCATCTGCTAGAAGGAAGGGTGGACATGGAAGAAGGACCTCTGGCTGTTGGGTTGGAAACCAACATTTTCTGCCTCAAGCCTCTTCCTTAATGGCACGGTCTCAGCCGCCGTCTCTTACAAAGAGCCCTCACACCAAGCCCACACTCGGCTTCCTTGCGGGCGAGGGAAACCACCTGCTCTGAATGCAGACACGTGACCTCCATCTCTCCCCGATCCCTTGGTCTCCCGCCCCGACAGACACAGCTTTGCCCTGCCCGTCTGCATCTGATCCCGTGCCAATAACGACAAGGTTAAAACAAAGCAAAAAGGGGCCCACATTCCTGGCCCAATTCGATTCAGAGATAACTACGTGCAGACTTTCTGGGTGTTTCTGTAACGGATTTTGAGCTGGGCCTGTGTTTAGAAAAGATTGGTGTCGCACATAGGCAGTGGGGTCAGACAAAGTTCAGCCTGGCTTAGAAGCAGGTCTGGAGGGGAGAGGGAGCCAGAGAAAGTCTGAAAGGGGCCAGGAGACCCAGAGAGACGCAGAGAGGAGGACAGCAGAGGACTCATCCTGGCCTTTTGTCTTCGTCCGCAGACAACGGTATGGAAATGTCGCTCCAGAGAAAGCGACAGTTGTGCTCTCGTGACTACGCAGCATCCCCAAATACGTTACAGTATCACCCCATAATCACTCCGAATCCTCCCTGCAAAACCGCCTTTGCGAACTCCCACGCCAGTCCTGAGAAGCACACTCAGATTCCACACCAAGCCTGCCATTGCTAAACAATCGGAATAAGAAAAAAATCCCTCTGTGATGAGCTCTCGCCCTGTCCGGGGCCTTGCTCTCCGGATTCTCTATTTTTCACCTCGTTTGCTCTTCCCAAGAATGCTGGGAGGGAGGTGGGTGTGATTTTTAATGCTCGGTTTTCAGACGCTCACGAACAGCTTGGAGAAGCTGTTAAGTGACTCAGCTACCCAGGTCGTAAGTGGCAGAGCCTGGAGTTTAACTGAAGTCTGCCTGTCGAACGGTACTTATTTGCTGGCTTTTCGGCTGTTCCCACCTCCGTGACCTCAGGCATCTTCCTAGCACTGGAATATTTTATGAGCACGGATGGCGGTGCCAGGGAGCAATGAACACTCGACAGGCTGGTTAGGCCGGGCGCGGTGGCTCGCTCCTATAATCCCAGCACTGTGGGGGGCTGAGGTGGGAGGAGCCCTTGAGGCCAGGAGTTTGAGACCAGCCTGGGCAACATAATGAGACCCCATCTCTACAAAAACATTTTAAAACTTAGCTGAGCTTCGTGGCGTGCACCTGTCATCCCAGCCACTGGGGAGGCTGAGGTGGGAGGGATGCTTGAGCCTGGGAGTCCAAGGCTGTGGCGAGCTGTGTTTGGGCCACTGCATGCCAGCCTGGGAGACCCTGTCTCTTAAAAAAAAAAAAAAAGAGGCTGCTCAACAGCATCATTGTCATTATCTGGAAATCCCCAGTAGTCTGGTTAACAGCCCTGCGCAGAGTGTGACGACACCAGGGAGCGCAGAGCACGGGAACGTTTCCCGGAGAGATGATGCTCTTGTTGACTCTGTCTCAAAATCACTCACACCTCCAATAAGCATGTGCACAGAAGCGTTCAGAGGAGCTTTATTTGTGAAGCCAAACGGTGGAAACAACTGGAACGTGCATCGGTGGATACGTGGATAAACGCACCACGGTCTATCCACACAGTGGGACGGTCCTCAGCACGGAAGGAAGGAGGCCCGACCCAGGCTACCGCGTGGACTAACTTGGAGACATTCAGCGCGAGAAGCCCACCACAAAAGGCCGCGTGTCGTAGGATCCCATTTACACGAAGTACCTAGAACGGGCTCGTTCAGAGACAGAAAGCAAGTGTCGGCGGCTGCCAGGAGCTGGGGGGGCAGCGGGAGTGACTGCTGAAAGGGTTTCCCTTTGGGGAGATGAAAATGACTGTTCCAAATGTCACTGCATTGCTCACTTCAAAATGGTTAATTTTATGTGACGCGATTTCACCTCGATTTGAAAAAAGAAGAAGAAAAAAGGAGAAACATTCCCTCTCGCTTTATATCATCCCGTCCTCATCAAAATACATCTGAAAGGGACACAGCCATTCCCCTTCCAACGGGGGTGACAGCTGACACCCCACGGACCTCCGGTGCTGCTGCTGGTAACTGCTCAGGCCCTGGGCCGTCTCGATGAAGTCTCGTGGCCGCATGCCGAGGGGCCCAATCGAATCACATAACATCATTTTAAGAAACCAGGATGTTTTCTGAGGGCGCTGACACGCCAGCACGGAGAGCACGACCATCGGAAAGGTGCCCCCACGCCCCCGCGACTCCACTCGCTCCCCGGGAAGCATCTACGACATCAGCATGCGAGCGCAAAATGCCACCATTCGGCTGAAACCAGCAGCGGCTCCGGCAGGAAGGACAGTCATTGAATGGCGGCGTGCTCGCTCTGCCAAAGCCCCACACGTTCCTGATTTGAGATTTCATTTGAGGGGTGGGGGACGAGGTCTGGTTTCTGTCTGCTTGGGACGGGGAAGCTGGGGGCAGCCGGAGAAGAAAGGAGAGCGGCTGTGGTCCCAGCCCCAAACATCCAAAGGAAGGGAAAACTGCAGTGACCTTATCTTTTCATTTTCAAAAGCTGGTGACCCTCCGGCGTGTGTGAAATGCTGGCATGTCGGGGACAGAGCCGTCCCGCAGTGTGGTCTCCGGATCTCCTACGGCAGGGCGGGCACAGAAGCCTTCATCCAGTGGAAGGGGAACCCCAGGTCCCCACGTGAAACGAAGAACTTTTGGAAATATCCGATTCCTGGCTTCTGCAGGACCCGCCATCCAGCCACCTGGAGCGGCGTGCGCCCCGGCCACCAGGCTGGCATCTGCTCTCAGAAATGGTCCACGAAGGATGCAACAAACAGAGGGCACCAGGCCCCCGACTTCCAAAGATTCCTTTCACCAGTTTTCCCTGTTAGCCAAGGAGACGTCGCTGAATGACCTCGAAGTGCCGGGGTCAAGCGGGGGTTTACTCTGCTCCTCCCCAAAGTCTTCCCCAAGGTCCTCCACGGTCCCCCAACCCTCCCGGCATCCCGTCACTTGCAATAGTTTTCTGTCTCCGCCTGTGCTGAAGTCGTCATGACTGCCCAGTCAGTTTTTGCACCTATTTATCCACTCTCGAAGGGCCCCCACTCGGCTCCGCTGGCCTGTGTGATTCGTCTGCCCCCCGCTTGAAGGCGCACGCTACTACCTCAGCGCTGCCCCCGCGCTGGGCCCAGCTGCCACTCGCCCGCCGCGGACACACAGCTGCCGCTGGTGATTACAGGTCAACATCGAGAACCACCCTTGTAAGACCTGAACGGACCACGTTTTATCAACACTGGGAATATTACGCGGCTGTTGAAAAGAATGCACTAGGGCAGGGTGTTAACCTGAAGAGATGGGTTATACATGAAGTTCAAAAACAACCAGTGTGTGGTCAAGGCTAACATCATCAGTGACGTGTCGGTCACTGTGCTGCCGCTATGACAAGAACGGATGCTTTGCGTCTCTGCTCTTCCTCCCCGGAAGCCGACACGCTGGTCTAACCATGAGAAATACCTCCGATAAACCCCAGCTCGACAAAGTAATCGGCCAGTATTCTTCACAAGTGTCAAGGGCACAAAAGGACTGTTCCAGATCGGAGGAGACTACGTTAGAGACGTCACAACTGAATAGCACGTGGCGTTCCACGTGGTTTCCCAGAACAGCAGAAAAATCTTGCGGGAAACTGGCGATAGCTCAAGGAAGTGTGTGGCTTTGTTATTAATAATAGTGATGTGCTAGGGTTGGCTTCTTAGTTTTGCCAAACGTACAATACAGGAAACTGGGTGAGGAATATATGAGAACTCTCCAAACTATCTTTGCAGCTTTCCTATAAAAATATAACTATTCTAAAATTAAAAGTTTATTTTTAAAAAGAGCAGCAAGGTGTCATGTGAACAGTATACTCTCATTTATTTTAAAACATCAAAACCTATAAACATGTCCATGTGTATACACAGGGCACAGAAGGACCCGCACTAAACCGTTACTGTTTGTTACTGGACGTGGCTGGGGGATTGTTAACATGCCCTTTATTTCTACGTTTGTGAACTGCTGCAAGGCACAACCTGTTTCTATGCTATCTGACCTGTTGCAAGAGTAAAATAAGTAATTTTTTAGAAACCTAATGAAATCGGAAGGAAATACTTGCTTCCAAAAGCACTGGCAAGAAAACATTGATTGGAGCTTTAACAGAAGGGCTAAATTACACCCCGTCATAACCCCTGGAAGTTTCTCTCTTTAGAAATATGGTGGTATTTCCACTGACCCCATTAGATAGCTAAACTGGATAATAAGCATAAGAAAAATTATTACCCTAAAGTCTGGCAGCTTGTAAATCCCAGCACTTTGGGAGGCTGAGATGGCAGGATTGCTTGAGGCCAGGAGTTCAAGACCAGCCTGGGCAACATAGCAAGACCCCACCTCTATAAAAAATTTAAAAATTAACTGGGTGTGGTGATACACACCTGTAGTCCCAGCTACTCAGGAGGCTAGGTGAGGAAGCAAGGCTCTGTCTCTAAAAAAAAAGAAAAAGAAAAAAAAAGATGGAATGGAACAAAACAGATTGTCACAGAGGTAAAGGAAAGCGTTGTTTCATGAAACTTTTATTTCAATTATATATGCAAAGCTGAGATTCAGCTGGTATTCAGCCTTACAACTCTATCTATTGTTGAAATCCAAACGAATTTTTACTGGTTTGTAGACAGGTGCTAACCCCGCAACTGCCCTCCGGCCAATCTGCCAGTCTCGCTTTGAGTCATGCACTGCAGGGTTGACGCTGGCCCAGCAGGCAGGGGGGTGTCCAAGACTCCACCCAGCTCTAAGAGCAGCTTCTGAATGGTCAGCCTCCCGGCCTTACCAGACGTGAAACGTTTCCACTCCCACCGCTGTGCGTGTGGGTATGCACCATGGGTCAGAATGTTAAAATGGGTTGCAGGTATTTATAGAGTTTGAAAAACAGAGTCAGGGGCGAGGTTTCTCAGAGGGCGGGCGAGTGCCTGGGGTGTGGGAAGGGACCGGGATCACGGGGCTGGTTTTACAGGGCAAAGCAAACAAGCAGTGGCCTTTGCTTCCTTCCCACATACTTTATCTGAAGACAAACAGCGGGAGGTGAGTAAATGCACACAGGGAACCCCAGGCTGGAGGAGCAGGTGGCAGGACACACGGTCAGCGTGAGACCATCACGACCTTGCAGCTGAGGCCCAACTTCCGACTGAATGTCCAGACATGGTCCGGAGGAGCCTGGCTTGGGAGGGAGTTTGAAAGCAGAGGGGAGAGAAAGCCGCTGCCCTTATCCACTAAATCGAAATCCAGTAATGATGAAATGATAAATAGATCAGTTCCTCGAGCGCCAGGTGAGAAGCAAACCTGTAATTTTAAACAAGATTCAGCAGGAGCCAGTCATACTGTGAATTCAAAGTGGCCAAATGCACAACCTCGTTTAGAACATGGGAAAACGGCAGGCGAATCCAGACCGAGGGCCATTCTCGACATTGCTGACAGCGACTCTCGGAAAACATCAGGGTCGCGAAAGCCTGAGAAACCATCATGGCGAAGAGACCAAAGACACAACTAAACACAGTGCGGCATCCCAGACTGGGTCCCGCAACAGAAAAAGGCGTTAGTGGGAAATGTGTGAAATTCAGATTAGGTCTGTGGTCTCCCTAACAGCACCGATAGGTGTCCACACCCTGGTTTTGGTCCTTCTCCTGCGGGAGGGGAAGCGGAGAGGAGGGTATATGGAAACTCTCAGTTATTGTCTGCAAATTTTTTGTAAGTTTAAAATTATTTCCAAATAAAGAAGTTTTCTTAAAAGAAGGTTGGGGTCCCCTGAGGAGTGAGGGAGCCGGGCTATTTATACATCAACTGCCCGGAGCCATGGGTCGAGGGTTTCTGGGGTCGCTGGTGACCCCCCAAAGTGGCCTTCTAAAGTCCAGGGGAAAAGCCTTCGGGCGCTGGTGGCTGGAAGTGGATCAGAGCACGGTGACCACTGGAGAGACTGAGTGGACCCTCGCAGTGTCCACTGCGGATTGTCCCTCTGAGAGGCAGCCGGGGAGCACTGTAGAGAGCGGGAGCTGCCTTCCCTGCGGACACAGCCTTTCCAAACTCATTTCAATCTAACCCCAATGCTCTCGGCCACCCCACGGCGACCACTTCCGGAACGTGCCCATCGGCACGCAGGGAAGGGAGTCTAAATTCGGTACAAATTCAGTAGATAAGGACGGCTGAGTTAAAAACCCAAAAAATAGCTCCGTGTGTTAGTGATTCCGTTTCAGCATGTGCATTTGACCTAAATTCAAACGTGATCATCTGTGACGGTACGTTGGTCTTTCCACGGTGAATCAAAGAAGGTGCCCCTCGCTTCACCCACGACAGCGACCACGCTGGGCTGTCAGCTTCCCGCACACAGATGGAAGACCCAGCTCCCAAAGGGACGCTCTCTTCCTCAGGAAAAGCCACCTTCTTTGTGGATCTGATGGAACATTTACTTCGTTAAAGAGAAGGAGTTCCTTACGCACGCTCCCACCTCTGTTTTAAATTACGGCTCGGACCTACTGCCAAACCTGTCAGGTATAAAGGGACTCACAGCTAAGTGTGTAAATAATTTTTAAGATTCCACTGGTAGTGATTTGGAAAGAAGAGGGGTTTTATTCCTTTTCTTTTTTCTTTCTTTCTTTCCTCCCTCCCCCCCGCTAGGATTACTACGGAATTTAACATTGTTTTAATTTGCAACACAAGTCAAGTCTATTAAAACCTCCTGTGCCCTGTATATGAAACTTGCTCCTTACATCATCGCGAAGCTTTAGGGTGTTAAGTAATTGATTTAATTAAACAAGCACCTTTTTCCATCCTTGGGCCCCATCCTGAGTGTAAAAAGATTCTTATAAATTTCAAAGAATGTGGACACACGGGGTGGACCCATGACCCTAAAAATCAAGGCGATCACTCATGCGGAGGTACCAGTGGACCAACACCCGGGGCGCCCAGGTGTAGGCAAATTTGAGAGCCCGTAAGTGTCCTTATCTTATCACAAGAGGGTCTGCTGAACCAGCAGACATCCACTGTATTTTCTGCCCAGCATCCTTCATTTCCGTCTAGAACAGCACCCCGATTTCCCTCTGGGGACCTGCCCCTTGCCAGGGGCTGCCCAGAGAGCCCGAGAACAGGCTCAATGTGCAGAAGATGAGGCCAAAAATGAGAGGGAGAAAGAGAGCCCGAAACTGCATCCTGGCGACACTGAGGCGCCCCTACGGCCAACGGTGCCTAAGCCTGTTTCAGTCCTGTACGGCGATAAATGATTGTAGTGCCGAACCCAGTTAGGTGCTTTGGTTGCTTGCAACCGAAAGAGCCATGAACGGATTCGTCTGGAAAATGAACAAAGCAGCACCACACAAGTTACAAGTTATTCCTTAGACGCGATGGTGCCCACTTCTGTCCTCTCCCAAGGATTCCCTGTTGGTGCTGGAGGTCAATATCCTGTGACCCGACTCAAGAGTGACTTTGGACTGTCACTTCCTCTCTCTGGAATTCAGTTCCCAAATCAGGGGCAGGAGAACATGGTCCTAGAACCCCACCTCCCTGCTAATTTGTTTGACTGTAATAATCATTTTACTATATATGTATATCAAAACATCGTGTTGTTCACATTTATATATATATAAATACACACATAATGAATAAACAAATACATAAATAAGTCACAAAAAATATATATACCAGCTGGGGATGATAGAAACTTCATTATCTTGATCATAGTGACAGTTTCATGGGTACATATGTCTGTCAAACCCCATCACATTGGACACTGTAAATATATGCAATTTATTGTACATCAATTATACCTCAATAAAGCTGTAAAAAAAACTCTCAATTCTATAGATATCTATAAATGTCCAGAGGCATAGAAGTTCTATAACAAATTGGGAATTTATCATTTTTCTTATGGTAATGGGAAAAAAAATAAATTTAGCCTACTCTGCAAAAATAAAAAATTTTTAAATAAAGTAAAAATAGAATCCCACCTCCAGAATGATCTAATCTGATTTTTATTTTGTTTTGTTTTTAAGAGACAGAGTCTTGCTACATTTTCCAGGCTGGACTCAAACTCCTGGGCTCAAGTGATCCTCCTGCCTCAGCCTCCCCATGAATAGCTGGAACTACAGGTGTGTGCCACCATGTCCAGCTCAAATCTGTGATTTTAGTGACTGTGAAGACAGACCACAAGCCTCAGGACACACACACAGAGTGGCTCGTCCCCAAGGTACCTCTTTACCACAGAGGCTGCAGTTTGCAAACTGCAGCCCCCAGGTTCCCTTGTAGGATCCACCTGTCCCTGGAACCTAAGGGCCCCCATCAGACCCTGCAACTGAGCAGGAAAAGGAGGACACAAGCCCAGAGGTGCCACTTGCTCACTCACCCCACACGAAATCCCCCCACCATGTCTTAGGACATCACAGGGAAGAGCGGAGGACCTGGACAGCTAGAGTTCTGTGCCTGGATTCCCGGGAGGCCACTGTGGAAAGTTAAAGCAATCGCGGAACTTCAAGGAAAAGAGCTCTCCTGTTGGAGCAAGAGCAGAATTGCGGCAACAGCAGCGCTTTGTATGTGGGTGATATTCAATCTTTCCAAGTGCTCTCTGGTTTCCTGCTCCAGCTCACGTGCAGAGATCCAACAACCCTCATACTAATGACTGCTCAGCTTTCAAATATTTGTAACACGTATAATGCTCTCAAAAGACATCAAGAGGCCAGGCACGGTGGCTCACGCCTGTAATTCTAGCACTTTGGGAGGTAAAGGGGGGAGGATCCCTTGAGCTCAGGAGTTCAAGACCAGCCTTGAGCAAGAGAGAGACCCCGTTTTTACTAAAAAAATAGAAAAATTAGCCGGGCATAGTGGTGCATGCCTGCAGACCCAGCAGGAGGATCGCTTGAGCCCAGGAGTTTGAGGCTGCAGTGAGCTATGATGGTGTCACGGCACTCACTCCAGCCTGGGTGACAGAGCAAGACTCGATCTCAAAAAAAAAAAGAGAAAGAGAGAAAAGAAAAAGACATGGGGCATTAGAAAAACCCAATTCCTGATTTAAATTTTTTAAAACTGAGAACAGGAATCAAAGGATATTTCTCTTTTTTTTAACTTACTTTTAAAATTTTTTAACTTATTTTTCATTTGTATCTATTCCTGGGGTACACATGTAGTTTTATTAAACTGATATATTGCGTTGTGGTGAAGTCAGACCCTTCAGTGAAAATGATACTTCTTCAACATTTACATGCGCATGCGCGCACACACACACACACACACACACACACACACACACACGTGTGCGCGCGTGCCTGTTACACATGAGGATGTGTCCTGCACCACAGGAAGCCTCACGCGTGGGCAGGGATGCCCCAGCCTGCACAGCCACACTCTGCTCACCTCCCCGTATCAGCCGCGTCTTGACCACCCCTCAGGTCTAAGGATGGTGGTCTGTCCCAGACTCGGCCATCTGGGCAGGGAATTCTGGGGTCCCAGGTACCAGGAGTTGTCTTCGGCCTGGCCTAGGATCAGGATGGGGCGGGGAGCCAAATTTAAGGAAGTGCTCACTCTCAAATGCCACCCTTGTACCTGCACCGCCTGGAGCGTGAGTGCCTCCTTAAATTTTGCACCCTGGACTCTGTAGTCTGACCTCAGCCTCTGCCAGCGCTGGGTGGCCTCCTCGCCCTGGGCAGCAGGGGCACAGCCAAGGGGGGGCCAAGCAGGCTCCCGAATCCAGGGCAGCCCCCTGCCCCCAGCCCCCAGCCCAAGTTCAAGGGCACTGCTGGCCCCAGGTACCACCATCCTACCCACCCTCATAAAACAGAGTTTGCAAACTGCAGCCCTAAAATACACACGCCCGCACAGCGCCCCTCAAATACCCTTTCCAGGAGCCCCGCTCTTGCTTCCCTGGGCAGAAGCAGCCCCTCCCCTCTGCTCTCCAAAACAGAGAGCTCTTTCCAGGCACTTGGAGCACAGTGGTTTCCTCCTACTTGGAAAAACAGAGTTGAAGGCACGGGGACACACTGATTTTTCCAGGGCCTCATTAACAGTCCTGGAGAAGCCCTTTAATCTCTCGCATCCTGTTCTATTTCCAGGGATCTGTTTCTCCAGCCGCCTCTGACCACTAACCCCTCTCCCCCGAAAACCTTCCAGAGGGCTGAGGAGGGGTGGGGGGCCTGGGGGAGGAGAGGGTTTTCAGGGGGAGGGCTGGGGCCGGCGACACCTGCCACGCGGTCAGATGTCCCAGCTCAGTGTGACTCCTCATCACGCCTCGGGTTTGCGAAGTTCCGTCCTGCCCAGGAACCTGCAGCTCGCTCCCGTGTGTGTCGCACACATTATTTACCCACCCGGCTGTCCCAGGAGGGATAAGGCATTTTAACGAGTGAGGCCAAAACAGCAGCAGCAGGCCAGGGGCAGACCCCAAACCTCGAGGCCCAGGGTCCGGTGCTGGCCGCCTGGGAGGCCCCGCAGAGTCCCCACGTGCGTCTGGCTCTTTTTAATGGGCCATTCCGGGAAAGGCACAAGTTAAAGAAGCAATTCTTTTTCTAAGTCAAATAGCAATGCCACTTTCTCAGGACTTGAACAAAATTTGCGTGTGACAGCCGTCAGGAGCCTCAGGCCGGGAAAGGCCAGGGGCAGGCGGAAGGGAGAAGTCCCGGCGGGGACGGTCGCGGACGGTTGGGGCTGTGCTTGCCCATTTCTGAGCGAGCACACGATTATTTCCGCTGCGACACACAGAGGACTGAGACTGTCAATTTCCCTGCAGCGCAGGGAGCGAACGGAGACGCTCAGTTCTGGTCCATTCACGTGGGTTCAGAATCGCCCTCTGGCTGGAAAACTCCAGTGGTTTTGTCTGGTTGAATTTTTTCTGCCTTTATTCCCTCCACCTTCCCAGGCTTTGCGCCTCGTCTCTTTCTTTTTTTTCTTTTTTATTTCCTTCAGTCTCCAAATGGTTGTTGCAAAATCATCCTTCTGTTTGGGGTTGTGATGCCTCCGCCTTCGGTAATCTCCGTGGGGCACCGCAGCCGTGAAAGAGGGCGGCCGTTTCCAGCCCCGCGTCAAAGCTCCTTCATCGCCATTCGCAGACGGACGGGATGTGAACTCCTACGGAGACATCCAGGGTGCTCCCAAGCACTGTACCTGGATCTGTCCCTTGGTGGGGCAGGCACCCAAAGTCACTTAGTGAAGGGGGCTGTGCCTCAGGGGAGGAACAGGAAACGTGCCTGCTCTGCAGAGATTATCACGTTTGCTTCAGATCTGCGCAAATTCCAACCCTTTGCAAACCTCCACATTCCCCTGCGGAGCCCCCGGTCCTGTCCCCACAGACCCTCCGACTCACAGCCCCCGTCACCCACCCGGAGTTTCTCAACAAGGAAACATTTGCACTGGGCCACCGGCTTCCGCCCATCAGAAGACAAGTGCACAGTGGGAAAGACTTACTCCGTTTCATGCCAATCGCCTCCTTATTAAAAACATAAAACACAAAAGAGTCTTTCTGAGGGAGGGGAGAGGCCGTATTGCCGACAATTGCCATTTCCTGGAACAGAAGGTCAGGCCTGAATCTCACCCCCTGTATCAGCCAGACTCATCCTTCCCACCGAGCATTCCCTTGGCGGCCACCCCCCAGGAATACAGTCCGATCCAAACTTCAGAAACCTCCCTTAAAATACGCTCAGTGCTCTGCCTAAATGTTAGAAGGCCACAGGGTCCCTGGCCTGGAAAGAGAGAGAGCTATTTAAGAAGATTCTTATCACCTCCCTCCAAACGTTGTGTCTCCCCACCAGCTAGGAAACAAAGCACATCCGCAGTTCCCGCGGTGACGAAACAACGCACATCGTAGGCACCTGACACATCTGTTAAAGTGACTTGACCGGTGTTCATTTCCTCATCTGGAAAAATGGGCATAAAAATACTTGCTCTGCCAACGCAGAACTGCATGGCGCACAGAGGCGATTTCAGTGACGTCACACATACAGCTGACCCCTGGACAATGTAGGAGTCAGGGGCGCTGACCCCCCCCCATCACAGCTGAAAATCCACATATAACTTTGGACTCCCCAAAAACTTAACTACTAATAGCCTCACTGTTGACCAGAAGCCTCACCAATAACATATACATATTAACACATATTTTGTATATTATACGTATTATATGCTATATTCTTACAATAAATTAAGCTAGAGAGAAGAAAATCCTACTAAGAAAAATCATAAGGAAGAGAAAATATTTTTACTATTCATTAAATGGAAGTGGATCATCATAAATGTCTTCAACTTCGTCGTCTTCACGTTGAGCAGGCTGAGGAGGAAGAGGAGGGAGAGGAGGGGGTGCTCTTGCTATGTCGGGGGCGGCAGAGGAGGAGGAGGTGGGAGGGGAGGAAGGAGAGGCAGGAGCATGTGGTGTGACTTTCACTGTTGTATAAGTGGACCTGCACAGTTCAAATGAGTGTTGTTCAAGGGACTACTGTACTACCAACCTCAACTACTCAATCAGAGTGTGTTGTGGTGACGTATTGCCGTGTAACAAGCAAGTTAAAAAAAAAATGACTTAATAAAAGAGCCATTTTATCATATCTCACAATTCTGTGGGTCAGGAATTTGGGCAGGGCTTGGCTGGGTGGTTCTTCTGTTCCAGGCAGTGTTGACAGAGATCACTCAGTAGACCCCAGCTAGCCGACAGGCTGGCCTAGAGTGTCCAAGACAGTCACACACCTGGCACCTTGGGGGAGATGGCTGGAAGGCTGGGCCCAGGTGGATGGTCAACTGAGGGTCACGTGTGGTCAGCCCAGCCTGGCAGGCTCAGAATAACCAGTTTTTCTTACGTGGTGGTTCAGGGCTCCAAGTGTGAGTGTCCCAGTGAACAGAGTAGATGTTTCATGGCCTTTAATGACCTAGCTTTGGAAGTCATATGGAGTCACTTCCACCCTAATCTACTGGTCAAAGCAGTCACAAGGCTACCCAGTTTCCAGGGAAGAGGACCTAGACTCCATCTCAGTGGGAACAGTGTCAAATAATTCATGGATATGTTTTAAAACTGCCCCACAGTTTTAAAAGAAGTTAATCATCTTCTTTTGCCCCTAGTGAGTTGGAAACTCCACAAACTAAAAGGTGGTCGTCCTGGAAGATCAGAGAGCATTTATCTCCTTGCCACGGCCCAGTCTGAATTACTTTATACTTTTCCAAGTAGAAGAAGGACATGGTGAGCTAAGATCCCGGAAAAAAATCTATGTGAGAGGTGAGTTAGTTCCTGAGAATAGGCCCAGCCAACATGGGTAGCGATCATCTCATGCACAATCCAGGACCCAACTGCTAGTGTTTAATCCCATCTCTGGCCTCCATTTACCCTATTGACAGCTTTGTATGAAGCTCAAAAAAGAAGTTTCAAATATTAAATGAAGGTTAATGAAAACAGAGCATGACCACTTAACCCTAAAGATCAGAATGTTTAGCCTCACAGATAACCACAGCAATGCCCACCCTTCGTTCCTTCTTTTTTCTTTCTCTCTTTCTTTCATTCCCTTTTGCTTTCTTCCTCTCTTTTCCTTTTTTTTCATTTATTCAACAATATTTATTGTGCAACTGCCAAGTGCTGAGCACTGGAAACATGGGGTCATGGGGCACACCCAGCTCCTGCCCACTCAGAGCCCAGAGTCTAGAAGAGAGAACAGATAATCGAATAATCTAATGACAAGTGTATTGTTCCAAACCAAGATCAATGCTCTGGAGCAGAGTTCAGCAAACTTTTCCATAAAGGGCCAGATGGTATTTTAGGCTGCGTGAGCCGTACAGTCTCTGTTGTAACTACTCAACTGTGCCATTATGGCCAGAAAGCAGCCATGGATCGTGCAGAAACAAATGCAGCAGTGTGCAAATAAAACTTTATTTACAAAAATAGGTGGAGGGCCAGACTTGGTCCATGAATTGTCGTTCGTTTACCTCTGCTTGGGAGGAAAGGAACGTTGTTCTATGGAGATGTACAGCAAAGAAACTCGATCTACTTTGGGATGCAGTCTTTTCCTGAGAAAGTGACTGTTAAGTAAACAGGCACTAATTAGCCCGGTGACGGGGCACATGGATGGCGGGGAGGGAGAGTCATCGTGCATTGGAAGGACTTTAAAAGGGTGTTTGGATGGAGGGGAAAAAGGTCAAAAGAAACTGGCAAGAAATGAGACTGGGGAGAGGGTAGACTGTGGCCAAATTATGCAGTAATCATGTTAAAATTTAGGGGGTTTTGATCCCAAAAGCAATGGAAAGCCAACGAAGGATTTTACAAGTGAAAAAAAAAAGATGTATGTGTAATTTTCTTTTCTCTTAACTAGGCTGCATATTGACCTATTTGGATGAACTGTGGCTGCATTTTCTTGCACACAAAAAATAATAATTCGTTAGAGAAGGGAATGTGAAGGTAATGCTAGACGCTGAGGTGTCACGTTCACAACCTTGGAGCAAGGTCACAGACACAGTCACGCATTCCAAGGGATCAAAAGGTACTTTTTTGAAGTATTAAAATGCTATTCATACGTCAGGTTTTATTATTATTCAAGGTTGGTACTCCAGAGGGGTTCCTTGCATAATTAACTAATTGGTCTCACATTTCTCACCATGGATTTTGAATTTTTTTTTTTTAGGTATTTGGCTTCAAAGGTTTTTAAACTATTCTGTTTCATGGTGTTAATTTTTCCATTGTCTAGACAGCTGGAGAGTCAGACAGGATTATCAAGAGGAAAGAGCCGGTTTAAGACCAAAAGTCAACCTTCTGAGCCAACGGAATTTACATATTAATGACCTCCGTGGCAGCTGTCAGAAGAAAACCTGTAAAAACCAAACCTTTCACGTTCGTGCATTTCTGAAATTTGGCATTGGGTAGGTATTTTGCATTTGTAATGCACATGAAAGATCTTTTAATAAAACCACAGAGAAAAGAGATTGATGAGTGTGTGCCTGGTGGTGGGGAATGTGAGCTCAATTTTAAGGGATACACCAACCAATTTTCTGAAATCTTACAAGAAATAAGATGAATGTTAATGTCCTTGTTCAGAGGAAAAGGGACACAGGGAGTCCTATGGCCACCCTTCAAGCTTTGACAGAATCAAAAGACAGATTTGCCCATTAGAGCTGAGTCATAAAACCACAGAGTAGCAGGGGACTTCAGAGGTGACACTGCCTCATGCCTGTGTCCCTTCCACGTTCCTCCCAAAGGGGCATTTCACTCCTGCAAAGATCTCTGTTGACAAGGGATTCGCTGACTCCCTAATTGGGATAACTTCTTCCTTCTAGAGACTCAGTATCTTCTTCCTTGAAATTCGCATTCGATAGACCCAGATCTGACCTTCGAGGCCAGTAGACTATGCCTGGCCCCTCAGATAGATTGTTCTAGCGTCACACCCTCTTGTACAGACAAAACATTCCTAGGTTCATTCACCATTTGCCCTAAGACACAGTCTTTTCATCAAGAGCATCCTCTCCGTTGGGGATTCTGTTTGGCTGCGTGGACAGGAACTTGGGTCCAGTGGCTATCGCCCTCCTGCCAAAAACGTCACATTGTTGTCCCCTGCAACAGGATAAACTCCACACTCAGTAAGGTGGATGGATACCGTGCGTGTGAGATCTGCTGCGAGTGCATAGCCAGTGCTGCAGGAGCACTAGCTCTCACCCATTCGGGCATGTTCTCACCCATACGGATAAGAACCTGAACCAATATAAGGTCCTGTTCCCCAGAACGTGAGAAGTTCCTGCAGTTACTTCTTGATGCCACCAATGTCACTGGCTCCTTCTCTCTTCCTGCTTTCCTGCCTAGACAGGGGAATGTCCCTGCAAGGTCACAGATGGCTGCTGCACCTCCAGCCCCATGCCCCTGGTTGAAGCAAGAAGAAGACACAAGAGGAAGAAGCGGTGCTTATAACAGGAAAGCAAAGCAATTCCAGATGTCTCCTCTGGACTTCCACTTATAGCTTATTGGCCAGAGCTGTGTCATGTGATCATCCCCAGACACAAGGGAGCCTGGGAAATATAGTTTTATTCACTGGAAAAGGGAAGAATGGTGTTGGGCAGGCAACTGGTAGTTTGATGTTTGCTAAAACCTCTTCTGATAATGTTTCTCTAGAAGTCAGGGGTCCAGAACTGGATACCATGTCCCAGGTATGGTCTATACAATCAGAATATTAAAATTAGATGGCTCCTAACTCTGGGATTAGTTTAATTCACATGGACGTGGGCTGGAATTCCTACTCTAATACTTACTACCTGGGTGGCCTTTGTCAATTTACCTCTCTTTTCTAAATATCAGTTTTTCCATTTGTAAAATGAGAATAATCATAACACTTTGCAAGGTCGTCGTGGGAATCACAACAAGATGGATTATGATCCATGACTAGCACATGGTAGGTATAGTTAGGCACTGAAGAAATGTTAGTTTTCTTCCTTTCTCTGGAGCCAAGCAAACTATGTCTGGGAAGTGACACGGGAACTTGCTAGTTCGGTTGTATCCGTCCCCTGATTTGGCACAGATTTCTGCGCCTTCATCATCTTTCCTCCCTTCCTTGTTGAACTGGCTCATGAGAGCTGACTGTTAAATTTTCAGGAATTTTTCAAGGCTGTGACTCAGCATGGCCACTAATCAAAATTAAATTAAATTAATAACATTAAAAACAAAGGTAAGAGATACTCAAAACTCATCTCTTCACAATTATGTTACTACATTTCATTATCACCCATGCTCCCAAGGTTGTTTATGCCCCTAGTGTCCGATTGGTAGAAATACTATGTACCAGTGCGCTGCATGAGGCCCTTCCTAATGCTACGTCTAGGGACATCACCTTGGCGGCTTGAAGTTGACCACAGTAGGAGCATTTACAGCATGGGAATCGGCAAACAGAGCAAATCAGGGCTTCGTTTATCATCTTGTTGATTGTCTGGACTTAAGAAAGAAATGGGAAATACGATAATAATGCAGATGAAACTTAAAAGCATATCATGTCTATAGCTATTACTTTGTGAATAGCACAAAAAAATTTCAGGGTATCTTCTCCCAGTATTCCAAAAACTATCATTCCAGCACTAGAGGGAGGCACCTCCCCTCGCCCCATGGGGTCCTTCTGCCTCACAAAGGCCACTGGAGATTTTTCTGGTGTGTAAGGTGAAATGTGCATTGCAGACATTTTCCATGGAAAATGGAGAAACAACAGCCCAAGGTCCCTGCCTGGGTGTTGTATGAGCAGCCCGCTCGGTGGAGGTTGGCCAACTTGTCTCTGTCGTTGCAGAGTCGAGGCTAACGTGGGTGGGGACAGCTCTGGTTATTCCAGCAAAACGTCACGCAGCTGGGAGACACGGCGGGGCTTCCAGCTCTGAATTAGGAGATGGGGGGCCGGGCCTGGGACGGCATTCCTGGGGAGATCCCTTCATCAGGGGTCGGAGTGGCTCAGCTCAGAGCTCCATGGGGTCTGGACTCGGTCCAAGCAGCCTTCAGTGGCAATCGGCTCCGAGCGGAAACCCGGGGGAGAGGCAGGCCTGACGACAGCTCCACGTTCCTGATTCTGGCAGGCTCTGGGGCGGGCAGTGGAGGTTACGATCTCGGTAACAGGCAACTTGGTTTCCGCAGGCGTTGCCCGCGGGAAAACATGGATTCCTACAAGAGGGGCATTGTGCGAGTCTTTGCGGAGGCATCAATCTTGTGTCACCCAGCGATGTCCGTCATGAAGACAGTGTCATGTGGCAGGGAGGTGGGGAGTCTCGGGCAAGTGTATTCATCCCGGAGGCAGGTGAGGGGGAAGCAAGGCCATCGGGAAGCCAGGAGCACCGGCCCAGGTCCCCAGATAAGCAGCCACCCAAGAGAACATGTTTGAGATCTCACTGAGAGAAGGAAACGCGGAAGGCGAGAAGCAGAGAGACGAAGAATATGAGACAACTTCTGGCGGCTTCATCAGCGAGAACAAAACCCAAGTCAAGCTCAGGATGACCGGAGGAGAAGGGCCTCAGTCTGGCGGGACACCGGGAGTCAGTGGCAGCTCAGAACTGCTCGAGGATAACCGTTCCCGTTCCTTACAGAGAAACACAGGGCACATCCCACATTACAGGGGTTTCATCGGGAGCTCAGAGGGTTTTATTCCTAAGTAAACTGGCAGTTGGTAAGAAGAATGCAGCCTTTTCCCTCCTTTAAAGATAAAAGACCTGGATTTACCCTCATATGGCCAGAGCCCATATCCAGAGTGGCTGTCCCCACTCGGCACAAAATGGAGCCAGAGACTGAGAAGGAGGCAGCCGACATGCGAGCAGCCGGTCGGCAGTTCCTGACATTGATGCCTCTGAGTTAACCCGGGGGGTGGAGGCACCAAAAGGGGCAGTCGGTCGGCATAGGGACCAGATTCCGAGATCCGGGTCTCGGACATGTTCTACCTTCTCCTCCCTCTGCAATACGAAGAGTCAAAACAGCCTCAGCTGGCAGAGGACACGCGTGTGCCCAGGAGTCAGAAGCCCTGGCCCCTGGTGCGGCCACAGCTGCTGACCATCACGTGACACTGGGCATCTGACCCCCCTGTGCCCCAGTTTCCTCCCGGAGCTGTCATCACCCATCAGAGGTCACAAGGGCAAGTGCCACCGTCGTCGGTGTTTCTCCTTTGTTTTTAGCATCCAGCCGAAAACATCCAGTCCCCCGTAGGACAGAATAAACCTCCAAGAGAAACTTTGGTCTTTGCAAACTAACAAGAGTCCTTTTAATAACTCAAATGCTGCACCTTTCAGCCAGAGAGCAGCCGGCCCGCTAGTGTTTTTCCGTTTGTCAGCCGGGGTTTATTTGGAAAGAGAAGCCACTGGGCGGGGCTTCAAGTATGCTCATTTTACACAGCCGGCTCCAAGGAATACATTGTTTCGGTTTGACTTGGCCACGCCAGGGGAGGGAGGGAAGAACGCAGAGGAGAGGAAGAGAGGGAGGGAGGAAGGGCCGGGTATTTCCTATATTGAAATCCAGTCACATGGAACTTAGGAATGACAGGAAAAGCCACACCTCAGAAACTGACTTTAAAGAAGAGGGGCGGGGGAGAAAAAAGAAATGCGGACGTTGGAAGGGAGGATTTGCGAACGATGCTCCAGCCCCGGAAGATTTACGGGAATTAAGAGAGTATTAAATCCTTTCTGGACCGGCGGGAACAAACACCGAGTCACACCTTCTCCGAGGACGGTCTGTACTCATGACAGCGTCCACGTTACAGAAACAGTGTCCAGTCGCAGCACAGGGACCGATGGGAGGGCAGCTGCTCTGTGTGTGTCGCCAGGGCGAGAGCCGAGAGGAGGGCAGCTGCCCGAGGTCCCCGGCAGGACCGAATCCCCACCGTGACACCTGGGATCGCAGCAAAGGCACCGGGAAGGAAGCCACCACAGCTGGCACGGACCCACATCCCTCCCAGGGCTGGACAAGCATTGCAGTGGGTGCCCCTGAACACGCAGGTAAATCACACGTGTTCCTAAGGCCGTCCCACGCACGGGACCTCACACCGGTGACCTACGCTCTACGTGGTGGTTCCCCCTCAGCGGGACCCTCACCAGACTGGACACTGTCCCCAGAAGCTGATGCCATGCAGACCTGGACTCTCCCTCTCTTGCCCATTGCAGGAAGCTTCTAAGCTACGAGTCTCCTTGAAGCAACTCCCCTGGGCTCTCGGCCGTGTGCAGAGGGGCATATATGACTCTGTACACACGTCTTCACTACCCAAGCTGCCCTGCGAACAGGTCTTACTACACCCCACGTTAGTCTGCTCGGGCTGCCACGGCAAAGCACCACGGACCAGGGGACGGCGACAACAGAAACAATTTTGTCCCAGTTCTGGAGGCTAAGAGTTCAAGATCAAGATGTCAGCAGGGTTGGATCCTTCTGAGGCCCCTCTCCTTGGTCTGTAGGTGGCTCCTCCATGGTCTTTTCTGGCCACGTCTGTGCCCTAGTCTCCTGTTCTTATGGCGACGCCGGTGAGACTGGCTTAGGGCCCGCCCTAATGACCTCACACAGGCCCTGTCTCCAAACACGTCACATTCAGAGGTGCTGGGGGTTAGGGCTTTAACTTACCAACTTGGAGGGGGACATAATTCAGCCCAAAACATCCCCTAAGGAAACTGAGGCTCAGAGAGGTCAGGTCATTTGCCCAAGGCCACACAGCGAGTGAGTGGAGGAGCAGAGCAGCCGTCACCCTCTGCAAGGCGCAGCCGAGCATCCATCTGGCCTGACTTTCCAGCCCACAACCCACACCGGAAAAATAGGCCGGACGGGGTCAGAGAGAAAAAACACTTGTTTGTGCCTTTGACTTTCCATTCCCTTGGTGTGCGGGCTGCAGTTGCTTTTATCTTGGCTTTGGGGCCTGTCCTACCCCGGCCCCCTCAGCCTGCGAACTGTCCGTGTGTGCGAGCCCCGCCACCTCCTCCTCCCGGCGCATTCTGTGTTCCTCCACGGGCTCCGACTGTCCTGACTTCCTGCTGGCAGGATTGTCCTCCGAGGCCCCGATTCTATTTCACCTGTGCTCTGAGACACGGTGTTGATGAGTGTGCTGTTTAACTTATTTCTCACCTGTTCGCACTCTCCTGGCCCCTCCAAGGTTAATTCCTGCCCCAGCCTTCAGTCTTCTTCTTGCTGCCCTCGCGCATCTCGGCAGCAACCCACCGCTCTCGTCCATCTCATCTCTCCCCAGGGGCCGTTCCCTCCCGTCCGATTATGAAGTGCCCCAGTCTCCGCGAGAGCTTGGATCACGACTCCCAGCCCTCCCCTTCCTCACCGGCATCACCAACCTTCCCACAGAAGCAGTCCTGGCCTCGGCTGCCTGCTGCCTTTCCTGGCTCTGACAGCATACCTTTGCTCGATCTGTCCCCAGCCACCCAATTGCCAATCGCCTGGCTTCGCGAACGCGGAGACAGAAACCCGGAGCACACGAAGGCCTGGCCCAAGGTCACACGCGTATTCAGTGGCACACTGAGGTCTAGCCCAGCGCTGTCCGCTACAAACAGGACGTGAGCCACAGATGCCATTTCAAATGTTCTAGTAGCCACATTTTAAAAAGTAAAAAGATTGAGGTTAATAAATAGGTTTCACTTAACCTGATCTACCCAAAAATCTTACTGTCTCAACATGTAATCAACATAACAAATTGTGAATGAGGTCGCCTACCCTCTTGTTTTTCCCTGAGCATGTGAAACCGGTGTGCATTCTACACTTACAGCACAGCCACCTTCACACCAGCCCCTCCCCAGAGCTCCACAGCCAGGCTCCTGGCGGCTGCCGGGAGGGACAGCCCAGCCGTGGAGCTCAAGAGCCGGACTCCCAGCCCAGTGCTCTCTCCACCCGGCCAAGTCTGGCAAGGCCCTTCCGCTCTCTGCTTGTCGTGCCTTCCACACCCGCCTTCCCTGCAGCACTTGACCCTGGGCTCTCCCCACTCTGCCCACTCTCACCTCCTGTGACCCTGCGACCCCACAGCCTTGGGGTCTTCACTGTCGCCCCTCTTTCTGCCACCCTCCCTGACTCCACTTTCCTCTTGACACCCTCTAAATGCGGCATCCCTCAAGGTAAGTATGTTTATGTCAATGATAATGATAAAGATCCTCTTCTCCATCATCATCATCATCACCACTACCACCGCCATCACCACCGTCATCATCATCATCATCA